>LTAE01000137.1:0-38036 GCA_001647135.1 Pontederia paniculata | reverse complement strand
GCAGAATCTGAAGTTAACAACGCTTGAATATGATCAAAGCTTGTGTGTACAAAAGAAAAAAAAGAAGCTTTTCACTGCAGATAAACTCTTATCTGAACATGTGCAGTATCAGAAACTTATAGGGAGGTTAATATATCTGACACAAACTCGGCCAGACATTACTTTCTCTGTTCAGCATTTGAGTCAGTTCATGCACAATTCAAAACAATCACATCTTGAAGCAGCTATGAGAGTCATTCGTTATCTGAAGTTCTCTCGTGGAAAAGGTCTGTTTTTTCCAGCAATCAACAGTAATGAACTCATAGGTTTTTGTGATGCGGATTGGGCCTCATGCATTTTTTCTAGGAAATCAGTATCAGCTTTCTGCATAACGATTGGAGAATCACTTATTTCTTGGAAATAAAAAAACAAACTACTGTGTCCCGTTCTTCAGCAGAATCATAGTTCAGAAGTATTGCTCTCATTACAACAGAGATAATGTGGTTAGTACACCTATTTAGTGAACTACAATTATTTGCAAACAAGCCGTGCAAAGTTCTCAGTGACAGCAAGTCTGCCATACAGATTACTGAGAATCCTGTGTTTCATGAGCGCACGAAACACATTGAAGTAGATTGTTTTTTTGTTCGGAAAAAAGTTCTACAAAAGTTAATTCAACTACAACATGTGTCTACCAAAGATCAGCTTGCAGACTTATTAACAAAAGCCTTAAGCCGACATCAACACGACTTTCTTATCAGCAAGTTGGGATTGTTAGACGTCTATCACTCACCAACTTGAGGGGGAGTGTTGAGAAGTATCGGACGTTCGCTCGATCAATGGACGTCCGAGCACTTGATCACCGGATGTCCGCTCCATTGATCTCTCGATCAATGGACGCCCGCACGTTTGATCACCGAACGTCCGCTCCATTCACGGACGTCCGCTCCATTGATCTCTCGAGCAATGGACGCCCGCGCGGTTGATCACCGTACATCCGCTCCATTCATGGACGTCCGCTCCATCAATGAACGGACATCCGCTCCATTCATGGACGTCCGCTCCATTGATCTCTCAATCAGCCACCGGACGTCCACTCCCATATGCTCAGCCATCGGACGTCCGCTGCTAAGATATTTTTTATATGTACAATATAAAAGGAAGAGAAGGGGAGTTAGTTAGTTACACTTCTTAATAATAAAATTCCAGTTCAAGTTTTTTTTCCCAATCGTTCTTATCACTCTGTTCTTGTTACATGTTCTAGAGCTTGTTCGATCTCTAATGGCGTCTATGCAGATTTCTTCCGAATTGCTCTATTTTTGACGCTAATCGAACTATTTAAGAAAAATGAATGTTTGCGACAAACTAAGTTGAATATGAAACTTTTACTTGATCGATTTAAAAATGAATTTATGGAGAGAAATAGTTTTCCCATAAAAGGTTGTTTTTTCTCTTTCGTGTACTCTCGGTCATACATGAAATAATTTTGTATGTTCAGTTTATTCGTGCATATATAACCATATATTATTATATGAGAAACAAAACAGATTGCTTGTCTTAATTTATGTTGGCCAAATTTAATAGTATGTAAACTTATTTTATGCGAAATAAATGGAAGTCATACACATATAGAGGAGACATATAATCAAGATTAGAACGAGAAAAGGTAAAAAATATATATATATATAATTCATAAAATTTCAAAAGGTTAATAATTATATATAGAGAGAGGTGAACCATCATGCGATGGTGCATGCATGCTCACGCGATAATGTGGCAAGAAACACCAACACACACCGTGACCGTTCGCAAATATGAAACACAATCTACATTCCACAATCCCCGTATCACAATCGCATGCGAGCCGGTCTCTCTCTCTCTCTCTCTCTCTCTCTCTCTCTCTCTCTCTCTCTCTCTCTCTTCTTTTTATTTAAAATTATGCATATATGCCAGTGTGCTTATAATTATAATCCATTCTAATTCTAACAACATATTACATCAATACTTACTTTCGAATTAAAATTACTAATAATAATTTTAGCACGATGCACGCGTGGAGAACACTAAAGATGTGCCATACTATAATTCAGTTTTTAACAGTAAAATTAGAAAGTGTAAAGCGTTTTTAAAAATGCATGTTAAAATTATTAGTAATTGTGATTCTAAAATTATGTATGATTAGTTATTTTACGAATGTGATTATTTCAACTAAAATATATAACCTTTAGCATATTTCTTAAATATCTAAGAAATTATAATTTATAGAACAATATGATCATCTCATTATAATTTATAATTATAATTTACTTTTCCTGATTGCATAACTTCATATATAAGAGAATTTTACAATGTGGATTTATGAGATATGTGGTGATATTTTTTGGTTGTAATATTTGATCGTTAATTTCTCCCAATTCTATCATCTACATAAACTTGAACCCCAAAAATTAAAAAAAAAAGAGATCTGCTAGTCCTTTAAAACAATATTATTTTTGTCATATGTATGACGGAATAATTTTGGAGAAAGGTAAAATTCAAGAATAGGATCTCGATAGAAATTCTAAATGACGGTATGTACGATTTGAAACTTTGTTCACAAGTAGTACAATTGATAGACAATAATCATATCCTACAACTTTGATTGTCCAATGGTTTCCCAATTATTTTAAGGGCCAAAAAGCAAGATATCTTCCTCATTCATTTTCTATTAATTTGAAATTTTTTTATCAAATAGGATAGAGAAAACTAACCTTATGGAAGTTAGAGAACACAGTAAGCTACATATATTTAATTAATGTGTTAGAAGATAAAATTAAAAAGAAAACACAGTGGGTAAGATTGATAGGGTTCCTTTGCCCATGACATTAATTACCTACACCCATGTCAAAATGTCTTCAGACAAGCAAGGAGCAAATAACGGCTATCTAAACTTCACCATACCTTCTTGTTCTTCTATCCACATTTGACAAACATAATATATAGTTCACCGTTCCTATAGTTACCATATTATGAATAATTAAAATTTATATGTATTGAAATAACATTTGGAGATAAAGTAGCTTCAACTTTTTTTATTGCACGAACCTCGAAACTAAATTTGTAATTAGTATAAGCATTGTGTTAATATAAAAATTCAATAGCATGATTAATTAAATTCAATTTGACTGCATAGCATAGTTCGATCATATATTTAATTTACAAAAAAAAATTCATTATATATAATAATAATAATAATTACCTAAGATATTAAAATTAATGTTTCAAAATATGTGTCATGCATCTCCTTCTCGTTCTAATTTAAGGAGAAACACAAGGAGCCATGCTTGCATAGGGTGGTTAATGAAGCCATAATACAAGTTTAAAAAAAATTAAATTGATGGAAGATTCCTGTGGACAAAGGGCGAGTAAATTGCGGTCACACTTTTTTGTTTTCTATCTTGACCTCATGCGATGTAGTGCAACAAGGACTACTACGGTCCAAGCTTACCTTTTGCTATTTGTAAGCTACCTACTTAACAATTAAACTCCACATTTTTTATATTCAATATATTTTTTAAAGAAAAGGTGTCAAATTAAATGGTCAAATATGGAATATTAAAATTTCCTTTTTACCATCGGAGTTTGATTAAATTAGTAGAGAGTAATATTCTTAAATTCCAAAAAAAATTAAGAAAATATAATTTCATATTTAAATTTGAAAATAGGAAAAAAGTGTGTAGCGCATTAAAAAGTAACGATAATTTATACACAAAATAATCTGCTCATATATATTTATTTTTTTCTTTAAAAATATACTTAGTTGAAAATATATCTCAATCCAAATATTAATTGAATTAGCAAACACATAAAAAAATAGATTCAATGTAAGTGCTCCTTAATTAAGTAGGGAGTACTCTGTTACCTATATATTTAACAATAGGATGTTAAATTTACGGTGAAAATTAAATTTTCTCTCTCCTATTTTTTTTTCTCTCCTAAATTTGTCCACCATACATTATGCATCATATAGTTAGACAAATGTAGATAGCATAATAGGGAGCACCTTCATTTTTTTTCTAAAAAAATTAATTAATTTCATTTCTTAAGTTTAATCATTTTACTAACTAATTAATTAATTAACAAGTAAATAACTCAAAAGAGCTCCACCCATTTCTCCCACTAGTAGTCTATATAAACAACCTCCACCTCCTCCTTCCCTCCCCTCCTCACCAACTCTTCTTTCTTTCATATCTACCAACAGCAAGCAAAAGGCCAAGCAACAGAAGAAGAAGAGAAGAAGAATGGGCAAATGCAGCAAGATCCGGCACATAGTGCGACTGCGGCAGATGCTGAGGAGGTGGCGGCTCAAGGCGGCCTTCTCCTCCTCCATGAAGGCCGCGCCCTCCGACGTCCCGGCCGGCCACGTCGCCGTGTGCGTGGGGACCAGCTCCCGGCGGTTCGTGGTGCGGGCGGCGCACCTGAACCACCCCGTCTTCCGCCAGCTGCTGCGGCAGGCCGAGGAGGAGTACGGCTTCCCCTCCCGCGCCGGTCCGATCTCGCTGCCCTGCGACGAGGACCTCTTCGAGGACGTCCTCCGCCACATCTCCTCGTCCTCGTCGTCCTCGGCGCGGTTCGCAAGTCTCGACGACTTCTCGACGTCGTCGACGTCGACGGCCCTTCCTTGCTGTTGCTGCAGCCGCGCCGGGCGGTGGCATGGCGCCGGAGAATCCTTCCCGCTGCTGCGCAGCTTCTCCGAGAAGGCGGTCCGGTGAACCGAGTGCTGCTTACGCCCGGCGTCGAAACCGTGCATGCGGTTTTTTGGATCCTTTTCGCGAGAGAAGACGCATTTCGGATCTTTAGAGTTATTTTTTCTTTCTCTCCTTTGCATGCACTTTCTCTCTCTTGGATTGAGAAGGGTCCTTTATATGCTGTAAGTTTAGCCACATTTTTTTGGTTTTTTTTCTATTTCGTGGCAAATTTAGTTTGGAGAGGAGAGAGAGAGAGAGAGAGTTGGATTAATTGAAGAGAGATGGCGAGTGAGCAAAGTCATCCCTTCTCATTGTCATCCAATATCATATGTATTATGTATATGATGGAATCTCCTGCACAACCTCTTCACTTTATGTTTTGGAGCAACACCATGCAAGCATAAACATATATATATATATATATATTATTATTGAGCTCATGTTATAATATTATACATATATACCATGTAAAAAGTATGTAAATTGTTTAGAAGAAATAATTGATCAATGTAGCAGTAAGCAATGCTGTTTCACATTAATTATGATCTCACATGAACATACAGAAACAAACAAAGTAAATAGAGTAGAATTTAAAATCATATATACACATGAAAAGAGAGAGAGAGAGAGAGAGAGAGAGAGAGAGAGAGAGAGAGAGAGAGAGTATTCTCATATTTGAAATTTATTTGTAAAGGGGCGAAAATGGAAGGGACACATGGGTAGATGAGTAAGATGGACTGTAAATTGCAGTCACACTGACATGGAAAGCTGACCGAGATGTCTGCATCTATCTTTTTCTATGTACCTTTTTTGGGGTTGGGGGCAGTAATTAAGAAGATGCCTTCATCTTTGTTGAGGTGTTGGTAACACATTTTGCTTAATTGCATGATTTTTTTTATGGGTAAAACTTTATTAATGTTAAAAATTATTAGCATTCAGACGAGTATAATGAAGGTAAAATTTTATTAAATTAAAAATTTGAGAGCTCGAACTCGAGGCTATTAACTCATGATCTCTCAATTCGAAGCACAAACTCATTAATCATCTATGCTAAATAATTTAATTTAATTAATTGCATGATTTTGGTAATTAGTGAGAGAACATTAAATTCATTACTCAACAGCAGCTTCAGTGCCGTTAATGGCGGCAGCCTTTGCCTTTGCCCTTTCCCCATCTCACAACTTTTTCAAAGTTACTACAACTCCCACTTAAAATTTTCGTGTGCAAATAACTCACATTCAAATTTTAGCTAAGCGATTAAAAAATGCATATTATTTCTGTTGGTTATGAATCGATCTTAGCAAACTGTGATTTTCAAAAGATTATTAATCTTAAAATTAATTAAATATATAAATACCTCCCATGGACTATTTTAAAGGATCTAAATCCCTTCAATTTTACACCATTATTGTTCATGATGTAGTTGTTCAAGAGAAATTTAATTTGTCATGCATTTTTATATACTTAATCACTTTCAATTAAACTAACAATAAATCATAATAGTTTTTTTAAGTTTTTAAAAGATTGGAGTGATTTTTTTATTATCATCATATTTTTTAAAATTTGGAAATAAAATTTTGTCTCGATGAATCTATATCATTTCGAGTATGACTAATGACACTCTCAATGAAAAAATATATTTATAGAGATTTAAATTTGAGATCATTAGAAAAGTTGCTTATCGCCCCAACCTCCTTATATTTTTTTTCTAAATCATAAATTCATCTTAGTTGAAAATAGTTAACGTCTGCATAAAAAAAATTAAGGAGACCCTCCTCCCTATATTTGATGATGGATAATTTGCCATAAACATGCATGCAACATATTTGATGTGCATGGGCGGCGGCTTCAAGGTCTGATGATACCACAAATATAACAATCGACTTAGTTTCAACTATAATTCATATGTCGGTGGTGAATTGGTCAAATTGACCTCCAACTTATCACATTAAAGCCTTATGTTGCTTCATGTTGTGATGCAATTAAAATTAACAAAATGAACCACTTGATCACGTTCGAGAGAAAACCAAATCCCTCTCTAATCATCCAATAATTTGTTTTTCAACTCATTAATTTTATCGAAACTTAATAAATGAGTCGACAATATACTCATTAGATACTTTTTATTTTATTTTTTTAGTAAAATCTCTTTCTAATATTTTTATACATTTTTTTATTTTTTTCTAATCGTGCCTCTTTTCTATTTCTTCATTTAATTTTTGTCGATTCTTTATTTTTTTTCCGTTCCTCATTAAATAGATAAAATAATACAATAAATAATATATGTCATTTTTTTCTCGCATCCATCATTTTTCATACGACTTTCTAAGATAATTTTTCTTTTCGTACATTTCCTTTGATTTATTTTTTTCACTTTTTTCTCGTTACATGGATAATGAAACAAAATATAATTTTAAAAAAATGGACGTACTTATATTTTTTCCCTATCAAATGTCAGTGCACGTACGCAACAGGAGTATACATATTTAAGTATTTAACGAGTCATATTTTCCAATCGAGAAATCTTAGTAGCCCATTAGCCCAACCTCATATCCTCAATTAAGTTGGCCTTGCCCCATTTAACTCCCCGTTAATCTACTTATTTTGCATTTTAAAATAAATTTTGAAGTTTTTTTTTAAAAGAAGCAATTATCTCTCATATTTTATGCTGCATAAAAATAACCTAAAAACGAAAAAAATATTTGCAACAAAGTAAATACGTGTGCATGTGACAGAAATTAAATCCATTTTATTTTAAGAAAAAAAGATCTAACAAATTCATCTTTGTTTTCCCACAGAACATAAAGCCAGTTACTTTTAGTACATATTTTTCATTATATATTGTTAATTAAAATGGATAGCAGGAAATTGTAAGGGGAGGCGGGTACTGGTGGGTAACTTTCCTACTAAATAACTCGAATGTTGTCATCCTGGCATGCATTGATGTTTATGCATCATATACATTTTTATATATGTGTATTATATATGTCACTAATAATGAAGCTATACATATATACGCCATCAACTTGTGGATGATTCATGCATAAATATCTTGGGGTGAGACATTCATATGCATAAGAGACTTTTCAAAGCTAGGTTTAATTTATGATGGTGAGGTTGTGTTGTGTACATTTCTAGTTCATGCACGACCTATTTGCCTCATGATCGAAGTTCCATACACCCACTCCTTAAGCACATTAATCTATTTTCCCATATCTTTAAGATTTTTTTCTCTTTTAATTTCCACACATCTTAATTAGTTACTCGTGGCATGCATGCATGTGTAGCGGCATGTTTACACATTATATATATATATATATATATGTATGTATGTATATATATATGCATAATTAGGTATATATATACGCTTGGTTAGAGATCCAAATTGAAGACACGTGCATATAGTAACTACGTACGTACGTTGTAGGAAAAGAAGGCATACGTACGTAATTAACATGCAACTAGGCATGATGTGATGAGTCATGGAATCGTACGTACGTAGGCTCTCTGAACCTACATATATAGATCGGTCCATTCAAGGAGCAACATGCATGAAATGGTAGATACAGAATTGAATGCGTTAAAATCGATCCAACAAGTGGCACTAGTTAAAGCATGAGAGAGAGAGAGAGAGAGAGAGAGAGAGAGAGAGAGGGTTGGAAAACAATTTTGCATGAGAATTGACCGCGCATTGCCAACACAAGTTTCTAACATTGAGTCACCATCATTTCGTCTCTATCTACTGTTTTAAAATTCACACTTTTTTGACATAAGGACACTTCAATTTTGATTAGTATAATGTCTCAAATAAATTCCTCTAAGCTTTCAATAGAAAGATAGCGTGCTGAGCGACGACTCCATTGAGATGGAAGTCTTGATTTTTTAGTAAAAAAAATATCAACCTATTTATTGGCAATAAATCTATTATGAGCGCAACAAGCAAATACTCTTTTTTAGCAAAAAAAAAAAACAATTACTCTTACTAATTATATTGTGTTGTCAATTTTCAAATATTTAGTGTATATAATTAAATTAGAAATTTATAATTTTATAAGAAAGACAACACGATAAAAAATGTTCTTCAAAATGAACACTTGGAAAATTGTAGAGACATGTCACAAATATTGCGTCCCTATATAAATATTTTGTGGTAGTATCGGCTATTAAAGATGGGATGATCATGTAAAGTAATTAAGTAATGGGTGTTAATAGAGCAAGGACAAGGCACATGTACCTTTCCTTCCCACTTGCACATATCATTCATCATTCCCGGTACCATATGCTTCCTCATTTGTTGTCGTATTTCTCATTTGTTAATTTATGTGTTACTTATCAATTCAATTCGAAAGATTTATCTTCGTAATCAAATTAATTTTAATATCTACTTTTATGGATACTCATCTCGCTATTAGTTGAATCAATCGTGTTAGTAAATTATTATTATTTTTTACGGATTCAATTCGCTTATCAGTCGAGCTAATAATTAAGAATGGAAATGTTAATAGTAGTATGGTACGTATGCACGGCATCACGAGTGCATGCGAAGTTGTGGTGGTAACATGTGTGGCCCCATCCCTAGCAACAATATCGTCCATTTGCTTGCTCATAATTTGCTTAGATATTTATTGTTGGAGTTAGATTGGAAAGTTTTACTATCAACTTTATTTTCTAGGACCATTTCATCTCTCAATGCACGTCATAAAATTTACAAGATCTCTATCTATAATGATAAATTTTAAGCAAAGAATAGAATTTTGACTCAGTCAAAATTCTATTTTAATCCACGTATTCTTCTTATTTTCATCTAAAACTACTTATTTTATTTTTAAATATCAGTACATATTTTATTTTAGAAAAAAATTTGCATCTTTATTTTTGTTCTTATCGATATAAACATTATTTTACATTTCTTTGTTTTAAACTAATTATTTTCTTTCTTCAATTAAAATTTAAAAAAAAACAAATATTATTATAAAATAAATAAATCAATTATTATGTATAACGTAACAAAATATCCTCTGAAAATAAGAATATAAATTATATCTATTTATATCATTGTATATTTAACAATTAGTTCAACCGTTATATTTATCGAGAATTTATTATACATTTATTACTCAAATCGTTAACTACTACTCACTAATATTTATCAGTTAATCTGCTAATTAAAATATTAACTTTTGCGAATAGGACCGCGTGCATGTCTCAGTTGACGTCTCATCTGAAATTAAGCTAACATAAGTAATTTGATCAATAACATAACCACTAAAACTATATGTATACGAACTAAGCATCCTTTGCCATATTAATCGAAGGTTGTCTTAAGATACGTGACATGAGTCATATATGTTCACGAAATTGCTTTTGATGTTACTACATTTTGGCAAAATTAATTTAATATTCTCAATATGCATTTGGTGTTAGTAATTAATTACTTGTAAATAGTGCTTATAATTACTCTACAACGAAAAAAAATTCATGTTGCAACTACATGTTGGATCACATGTTCCTTTTCCTGTTAAATTCGTCATTGCTTACGGAGGGGTCATCGCTCTACATCTCCATATCTTCATATATTTCTATTTACATAAGTTTTTTTAAGAACTATATAGCAACATATACGAATGCAATATATCATGTGTCGGTTGATCGATTGACCTGTATCTTACGTCATATCAAATAAATCCAATGTGTGGTGTAGTATATCTACGCACAAACATGTTCTTCACACATTGGTGATTTACTTTAAAATAAATAAATCTCCAAATTTTCATATATTACTCATTTACGACGAATATTTATCATATTTTTCATCCATATCTCAATCTCATAATTTTATCACTTAATTCCATATATATATATATATATATATATATATATATATATATATATTAAGAATTTCTCTCTCTCTCTCTCTCTCTCTCTCTCTCTCTCTCTCACACACGCGCACACACAAAAGTAAAACATTAGCCCACTAGTCCATCAGGCCAACCTCATATACTTAATGAAATGCTTTAAGGTTGGGCCCATTTAGCACTCCATTAATTAACTTATTTTGCATAAAATAGGTTTTAGGGAATGTTTTAAAAAAATGAAAGAAAAAATTAATATATTTTACGGTGCACAAACGATATGATACAAAAAAAAACAATGAATATACTAAACAATATAAAAGCGCGAGAGAGAAATTAATATAATTCATTTTATTTTGTGGGGAAAGTATTTTGTTTTGTTATTTTATCGCCAAAGCAAAACAAGAAAAATGATATAAAAAAAAGCATTTCTTCCCCAAAAAACATCACCCTGCTAAATCACTGTAATATGCCATAATGATCACTTTACTACAAAGTTGAACCGTATATTTTTTTTCTTATTGCCACCATAATTTTCGTTTTGACTAATCTATGTCGCAGAGTTGTAATGAGACTTGCAATAATAATTTCTTATGTAGTGAGAAATTTAAATTCACAATGTCTATTTAAGGAGAAGCTGCATGCTACTCTATCTCAACCTTGGTATATATTTTTTTTTTGTTCAACATTATAAGATCAATAATTAAACAGGTACAGGTGGGGCAATGTCCTACTAAACAACTTTCAGGATGCCATCCTGGCATAGATTGATATTTATACATCATATACATTATTATATAGGTACATTATATTAATTGTCAATAGTGAAGCTGTCTATATATAACTGTGTCATCAATATTACATGACTTAGTCTAAAAAAATGACATCATATATATCGTGTGGAGAGACATTCCTTGGCCCATGCATAAAATGAGACTTTTCCAACTAAAGTTTTCTGATGACGAGGGTGGTGGAGGTTTGTGATACAAGCTAGCTCGAGATGTCCATTTCTAATTGCTATCCAGGTCCATGCATGCATGCATGCATGGCCAATTTGCCTCATAATCGATGCCCCCCTTCAAACACAGTGGTGGGTCTTAATGTCACAACCACAACTTGGTTTGCATGCATGTCCACCATTCAGCAGGCACTTCTTTTTTAACTATATATCAGCTTCATATCAATGATCAATTAAAACAGTATACATTTTAATATATATCATTTGTATATTTTCCATATCCTTGAGAATTTTTTTTTCTTTTTTTCGCACATGCATCTTAATTTAATCATGTCATGTATATAGGCTAGGCATGTACCTAATTAGGTTTTGTTAGTTAATTAAAGACATACACGTACAGTAACTAGGCATGATGTGATGAGACATGGAATCGTACGTAGGCTCTTTAGACATATGTATATTATATTATATTGTATATAGATCGGTCCATTCGAGTAGCAATATGCATGCAGGGTAGATATGGAATTGAATGCATGCATTAGAGTCGACCAAACAATTTTAAATTTTGAGGTACGTACTTGATGGGGCAGCCGCTCTTGATGTCATTTTTTTCGGTGTAACTCTATATTGAATAAGTTACTATTATTATTATTATTATTATTATTATTATTATTATTATTATTATTATTATTATTATTTGAGAGAGAGAGAGAGAGAGTGTGTTGACTGTGATCGATGTCGGGTGTGTCATGTTGCGGAAATTGGCAGGAACTCAGTTAATTAAAGAGGTGGTGGGCAAGTAAAGTAAGTAATGGGGGTTGATTGAGCAAGGACAAGGGACATGTACTAATCCGTGTACCTTCTACTTCTACCCTCCCTTCCCACTTGCACATATTATTCATTTCCAGTACTCCTCGCTTTATAGTTTGTGGTTGCATGTCCCATTTACCCTGATGTTAACACTCGTATCCAGAAAATGATTAGCTTTAATATTTTCGGATGTAAAAAGATCCATTAACATTAAACTCTATAAATATAAAGATGTCAACTTTTTATTAACAGTCAAAAGTTTTAAAATTGTTGGCAGTACGTCTTTTAACATAGAATCGGAGCAAAAAAAAATAGTTAAATTTTTCTCAAAAAATTTTATCGATTTTTTTTCAAATGATATAATGTTAAATTTTAAATTAGATCAAAGTGGTTAGTATTATCTCACACGTGAGAGAGTTTTAAGATTATAAATACAATAATATTATTTTTTTAATGACTTCAACTTTTAAGATTGTTAGTAACTTAGCTACTTTAACAATACAAAATAAGATAAATAAAAATTTCGACATTATTAAAATTTTCACAATGTCCATTTTTAGACTATTTGATCCACAAGTTGGAGTATTATAATTTCTGTAATAACTAACCCAACCAACTAAAAGAATTATAGATTTACGATTTAATCTAAATTAGAGAACAGAATCGTTGGATACGAGTTATAGTATAATAAAAGTGACCATACAGTTAGTTAAAATAGAAAAGAAATTATGAGTTATCGTATTATAAAAAGTCACCATAGAGTTGGTTAAAATAGAAAAGAGTTATGGGATATGAGTTATCATATTGTAAAAAGTGACCATAGACAGAAACGAACCCACGTGATCTCTCGATATTTTAGTATATAAAGTATATATATACGTATATACTAATAGTTATAATCAATAAATAAAATAAATATAAATAAATTATCATTATTATCTAATTAGCATAGTGAATAGATAATTTTGACTAATATTAGAAGTCTAGAATTAAAATCTAAATCCTATCTTATTTTTATAATTTATTATTATATATTTTGATCTCCTAATTTTTTGATATCTTTTATTTATTTTTTTGGGTCCGTCCCCAATCATAGAGTTAGTTAAATTAAATTGGAAGATGAACAAAAAGAGAGGGCGGCTTTGCGTCTCTAGAGTATGTATATTTTATAATTCTTGTTGACTCTAACTTTGTTGTGCTACAATTTGACATACATTGTTGTTATTTTTTTCCGACAATTTCCTTTATTTGAATTTTGATTTAATTAATATTTACCGACACCAATTTGCTGTGATCTGAATCAATTTTTAATTAGTAAGCATGGAAAATGTTAAAAAAAAGTACTGATAAGGTACGCACGGCAGCATCACGGGATGCATGCGAAGTGGTGGTGGTAATAATTGATAACGTCCGTGGCCCCATTCCTAGCTTTTTTTTATTTTATTTTGCTCGAGTTAAATTGGAAAATTTATTATCAAATTTTTTTAGGACCATTTCGTCTTTGCATGCACGCATGATCGACTACATGAAAGTTACAAGTCGCATGCATGCCTCAGGTGACGTCGCATCAGAAATTAATTAAGCTAATCTAATTAATTTGATTCAATAATATATACCAACTATAACATATATAACCTCTAAAACTATATATACAAACTAAGCATCATAATTTATTATATATATATTAATTGAAGGTTGTCTTAAGATACGAGTGAATTATATATCTCGGCTATCCGTTTTCCTTACAAGAGCCTTAAATATGTTTCCGATGCGATCGAGCGAAACAAGTTTTGGCAAAGTTGATATAACCAATCGTGCATTTGATGTTAATTATTCACTAAATAGGGATTAATTAATGCCGGAATAAAATTCCATGTTGCACATTGCATGCATGTTCGGTCACATGTTCGTTTTCCTGTTAAATTCGTCACTGACAAAGGCAATTGCTTGAAGAGGGACCATCACGCTAGATCTCCATATCTTCTTCTATTTCTATTTACGGTAAAAAATTATTTAAAGAAGTATCAACGATATATACATGTAACATATCATGTGTCGGTTGATCGAACTGTATCTTATGTCATATCCAATTAATCCAATGTGTATACGTATAATATATTACATACATACATATATATAATATGTATATGACACGTTGGTGGATTTATTCTAAAAATAAATCCAAAGGAATCATATTAATTAGTGAGAGAATAGTGCTAATGCATTTATGTTGATCATATTTCTTTCATCTATTTAATTCCTTTAATATATCATAACACAACCACGAAAAGAAAATAAAGACGAATTGAAGAATGCACTGATGCAAACAAGAGACAAATCCTACGATTTTGGACAGTAAGCATGGGAGAGATAGGTTTGATAGAGGCTTAACATAATGATCTCTCTCTTTTTGGAACAATATTAAGAGTTATTAATTATAAGCTAAATATCTACCATATTCGGAAATTGATCTCTCAGAAGACAAACAAGAAAAAAACAATTGAAGATTAAATTTCATTATATATAACTAAGTTCCACTGCAAATGCATGCATGCATGGACCGACGAAAACGAGACGCTCTCTCCACACGTCCGGGAACGGACATGGGATCCAAGCAAGAAAATGATAAGACCAGGAAGCTTGGAAACATAGTATGGCTGTCAACAACAACTCCTCACCTAATATTTTTCCTTGTCGATCGATTGATCGATCATTAGGAGGTGGATGGATCGATGGAAAAGATTCAAAATAATCTTTTGTAGATTTGCACAAGGGGGAGGGAAGAAAGAAAGAATTAAAGATGTTTTAAGACACGAAAGGTACTTGTGAGAAGTAGGTCATGTGCATGTCTGAGGACGATGTCTACCTTTGATTTGAGAATTCTTTCTTTCTTTGCATCTTAGGGCATTCATGCATGCATGCATGCATGCATGGAGAAGGGATCTAAATGTATGTCCTTGCACTTCTTCACGTCCCATTCAATCATGTCTCGTATTTGCAATGCATGTACACGTTGTCGATGCGTATTTTTTTTTCCTTTTACAAGATTTATGTTATGATGAACTCAAGAGCTAGAAATATGGGGTTAAGGGGTACATCTAAGTATAAAAAAAGGGTGATGTGATGAACAAAAAAATATATGGTCAGTATTATAAACTATTTTTTTTCTTCATTTCACTTTGACTTGTCTGTCAATACGTATGTGTGTGTGTGGTTATGTATGTGAGTAACGTGATTGGTTGTAGTAATTAAGATTTTGTAGTATACAATTAATGCCATGCATGCATGCAGTGCAGTCCATTAAGTAGATGCAAATGAGCTGGTGATGGAATTTTCTAATAATTTTGTTGTGTACGATTCTTAGTAAAAATATTTTTGTTTCTGGACCATGAATTATATATGTATAGATGCTATAAATGGCCTAAGATGGTAGAAATCTGCTGTTTGATCTAATCCCTCTTCTCCTCTTTGTCTCATTCTTCTTCTTTTTTTTTATCTGTTGATCATATCCAACAACTTGCATGCACTGCATCAGTACCAATTATATATTAACCTGGCATTGTTTGGCAATAAAGCTTAATCTGTATAACAACTTTATTAGAATACATCCTGCAATTTATATGTGTTTTTGGAGGAGGAGCTGGAAACTCTGTTCTTTCTGAAGGAACAACATCTCTGTTATTTTTTGGTTCAGTAGTAGAACCACATTAACTAATTAAGCTATATATGTTCCCAGCTGATCATAAAAGTTTTTTTTTCTTTTAAAAGAGGGAAGCATGAAAATGGTGGCTTTACTTTGCATGTGTCCCAAACTTTCTGGTTATAATTGGCCAAACCAACTCTATCTATCTGATTTTTTTTCTCTTGATGTCTTGTTGTGTTTCTGGTGAAAGTGGCATTTGATGTTAGGTACATTCTGCATGTTCTGCCTAACGATTTTTTTTTTATCAGAAATTAATTGAGAAGGTGGTACTATTTATCTGCACAACTCCGATGTCGACCCCATGGTTGGTGATATAAACTGTACAATTCTTGAGTAAATGTGTGTCCCATATCCCCTGTTGCTGCTCTGTTCTCTTACTATGCAGTGTCCTTAATATTCTTACTGCATTATTGTTTCCGAATCAGGAAAAGAAGAATGAAGAAACAGGTAGCAAAGGATCATATACTTGAAGAACAAAGAGAGATGATTGCATTAATGAAGAAAAGAAAGAAAAAAAATAAGAACATGGGAAATGTTCCCCTCAGCAATTGCTTGCACGTAGGTACATAACTTATATATACATATCTACATCATCATCTCCTGCAGAAGTGTTTTCTTCTTCTTCTTCTTCTTTTTGTTTTGGTTCTTTTACGTGAGAAGATGAAGAAAGCAAAAGTTACTAGTAGAAGTACGTCCTCGGTCCTCCAAATTAAAACAAAAGAATTGGAAGATTGAAGAATGCATGCATTTGCATGCATGCATGTATGCACTGTGTTCATCTCAGAGCAGAAGTGAGCGCTTGGAAGACGACCTCCTCGCAGGGGATGGTGAGGCCCATGCGGTGCTTGAAGCCGAACTCCTCCTCGGCCTGGCGCAGCAGGGCCTGGAACTCCGGGTGCTCGAGGTAGGAGATGGGCACGATGTAGCGGCTCCGGTTCTCCCCGACGTAGACGGCGAAGTGCCCCCGGGGCACGTCCTCCGGCAGCCGGCCTTCCCCCCTGCCGTCCTTCCCGAGGCTCGAGCAGCGCTTCAGTATCTGCCTCAGCACCGCGGTCTGCGGGAGCTTGTTCTGCTTCTTGACGGCCATTGCTCTTGCTTTGTGCTTCAATCAATGGCCACGACAGGAGGCAAAGATGGAGAGAGAGAGAGAGTGTACAGAAGGGCGCTACAGAGGAGAGAAAGAGAGAGCACTTGACGAGTGGGCAGGGGGTGGAAGGCGAGGAGAGAAGGAGGTGGTATATTTATGGGGGGAGAGAGGAGAGAGAGAGAGAGGGACAAGGGCATGTGGTGGGGTGGGAAGGCAAAGGACAGAGAGGGGGACGGTGTTGGGTGGTTGCGACCGTGCAAAAGGACTTGGGTGGGCCGCACGCAAGGCACCGCCCGTGGCTTTGCTGAGCTTGCTCGCTACACAGGACGCGCCATGGCCGCCCTCCTCCTCCTCTTCCCTCTTCTTCTTCTTCTTCTTCTTCCCTGTAAAGCCAAGCCATGGGCGTATACTAATTCCTGGCTGTTGCTTGATGGTTCAACTCTTTTAAAAAAAAGGACTTTTGTTACATGCATGCATGCCTTGCTTTTAGACTTTCCTTAGCAACTCTTTTTTATATATTTTTTGGGTTGTCACTCGGTATTCAAAGAGCTCCTAACTCTTAATATAAGTGACAAATAATTTTTTTAAAAAGATGTATTTAAATATTATTTTAACCATTAATCTCCGAACTTTCTTATCACATTTATAATAAAGATAAAATATATGAGAAGCACTATAGATTATAACCTAACTCATTTTTTCTCATATATTAGTGTAGGCCTATTAAGTGAACATACAAATGTGAAAGAAAATGAACTGATATCATAGATGTATCATATGTATAACAAAAAATAGCTAAATAAGTATGGTGCATATTCATCTTCTCTTATTAAAAAAATATATAGAGATATAACCTTTTTTATACCCCCTATATTTCAACATTCATATTAAATACAGTAGGCTTCATTCAGCTTTTATACAAGTATATTCATAGAAAAGAAGTACAGCTATAATTAAAAATATTCTGAAAATATAAAAAAAAAGGTTTGAACTGTGCTTGGGAATTGGGAGGAGTGGAACTTTGAATCTATGACCGAAAGAGATGTGGGATCCCTGATTTTGAGGTCGGAACACTCGGAGATTTGTGGAGAAAATTTTGAGGATTTATTGGCATTAATTTGTACTCCATTCAGTCTCTTTTGAGTTTTGACTCACTCACTCGACATTAAATCATCTTATTATGCGTAAACTTCACTTGCGTGAAAAGTTGACTATGACTTCGTTGACAAATAAAATCTCATGACGAGATTCTAAGAATTCTTGTCTCGACCAATAAAATGAATTATTTGGTTTCCTGATATTAGGGGTGTAAGTAAAAAAAAAATTAAAAAAAACTAAAGAATCTATATATTTTTAAAACTAAAAAAATTTAGCTCGATTTTTAAAATTTAAAAAATCATTCAAAGAGTCCGATAAAAACCTACATAATTAAATAAATATATATATTGAATATATTTAACATATATAAACTTAATTTATTAATGTACAAATTTTGTGAATAAATATAACAAAAGTATATAAGTCATAAATGATGATATTACTATATACAACTGTAGTTAATGTCAATTTATATAATAAAATATTTTTAATATTATTATAAATAAAAACTTATAAAAAGTATATAGGAGCCCATGATAATCATTCGAAAAAATTAACAATTTTTTTATTAACAAAATTATATAAAAAAAGTAGGATAATTTTTCTCATGTAAAACGTATCGCACCTGCATTACTTTCACTCCTGTCGGATATATGATATCGAAAAAAATCAACCATTTTTTTTCTATCGTTGATCCCGCCAGTCTTCAAGCTGAAGATGAGATTGATTCTAGAAAACCACAAACCATCACAATCAGCATACTTGTATAAGAATACAATCATATCGTTCCACCCAATATAAAATTATCCATGGAAAAAATGGTGACATGAAATTTGTGTTTTGCATTTTTGAGACAACAAGGATATTGTGTTGGGATAAGGCACAAATTTTATTTAGAGATAGCCTTTGTTTTAATAGACTCAAACATGGATATTACTTATCTACTCATAGCAAGGACAATGGATGCATGAAAGTTAGTTGCCAATCACTTAGCTTTCTTTCTTGTTTTTCTTAAAATTGTTTGAGGGCAATTCTAGATCTGGCTAGTCCCATCAAAGATGCAAAATGTTAGAAATAATTGTTCTTCCAAACGTTTTCTTTTCCTCTTAATTTGTGGCCACTAGCTCTCTAAAGCTCAATCTGCTAAACAACAGAGTCAAATCCTTTAATAATTTTCTCTATTATTTTTTATATTCGCTCAGGATCCCAATGTCTAGGATTATTGACACCTAATTAATCTAAAGTCGAGATAAAAAACAGAACGATATTTCTCTAATCAAATTGGTGACTCCAATCGAATCCGAAGTTATTAACTCTCATTATCACTAGCACACATCCTGCTAATAAGATTCTGTTTGGTTCAAGAAATAAGCAACCAAGACAGCGATTAAAGATGCTTTTATACATAAACATACATATCCGAAGCAATACATCGTACCGGCAAGGAATGACCGTATGGAATTTAAATATTACACCACGTCCAATACTTTGAATTAGTTGATGCCCTGTTCCTGAATGGGCATCTAGAATAGTATAGTACAATCACATAGTTTACTAGCCTGCACTAAAAAAGTGGCAAGGAATTTGGTCAGCTTGTCAAAGTGCAATAAGGTTGGCTGTTTTTGGAGCAAGAGACATCCCATATGCCAGAGGTGTGGCATGTAGGCCGGTGTGCTAAGCCATCACCTGTGTTGATCAGCCTGCTTCCAAAAGAAGTCAGATGAGAGGGAACAAACATATATCAGAGAGGAAGAGTATGTTCGATATCAGATAGCTTACAAGCTTTTAGCCCAACCCAGAGATACAAGTTCAGATTTGAGCTCAGTTTCATGCCATAAGTTTCCATCCGAAGACAATTATATCAGGAGTTGTCTCAAGACATGACAGCACTTGTAGATGTTTAGCCCTTTACTTGCCTGAAGAATTCATGTCCCTTCCAGAATAAAATGTGTACCACAAGAGTACATGAAAGAAAGCAGGTTTAGGTCCATCACCAGCAAGAGGAAGTGTACTAATTGTTTCTACTGACAACCCCATTGATAACTTAAAGAGCCATTTCGCTCTTCCCTTCTGCTTTTTATTATGCACATCTGTAGGTTCTCATGACCTTGCAACCAAAGATATGAACTGTCATGGAGGGCTCTTTTGGTCAGTGGGTGTGCTTTCTTCTAGCACTATGGCTTTATTAAATCTCCCTGTGGCACCTTTAAGGAACACAGAACCATTTGTTTAGTCTGTTGCTGTGTGGATGTGTAATTTGTGTCTACTATTTGAAACTTCTAGTGCTTGTACAGTTGCCCCTCCATCTTCCAAATTGTAAAATCTATTTTGTGCACTACCAAAACTTTCAAATATCTCAGTAATAAATATTGCTGTCATCTTATTGGAAACAAAGGTTGATAATAGACACTTCTATTGCCTGGATGTCAACAATGAGTAAACTGAAATAAACACAATACATGGCCACCTACTTCCTTGAAGCTCAACTAATTTCTATTTCGATTTACTCTTCTGTTTCAAGCATCAGATTCTACCCACGTTGTGATAAACTTCATTATGGTAGTCAAGACAACCCACATTGTGATAAACTTCATTTGGTAGCGAAAGAGAGTGATCAGTTGAACTTGCCTCAAATCTCTTATGAGAACCTCTATTTAAATCTCTATGATTGTCCGCTGGCTTTATCTGTTATATGGTATTGCTCATTGACAATTGCTAAGATTGGCACTAAAAGCTAAAAAGATGAATCTATATCAAAAGATGCCATCATGTGATCCCATAGAGCACTGTCCTTGATAGTAGCTCACGGAATCCACATATGGAATTCCTGTATTGATGCACATTGAGATACCAACCCATTCATGTTTTATCTAGTCTAGTTGAACAAGCAGGTCTAGCAAAATAGTATCTTACTACACTCAGGAAGAACATCTCAAGCTGAAACTATAAACGGTTGCTACAGTACATACCAGATTTAGTTTGACTGTATTCCAGCAATAGGAACTGTGAAGGGGATACTCTGAGAAACAAATGATCAATTAATGAAATATTAAACATTAATCTCTTTGCAGATTGCACTATGACACTTATAAAGATAAAAAAAGTAAAAGATTTTGAAAATATGCTGTTCTCTCTGATACCTGCTCAAAGAAATTTACCCAGTTTACAAGTAGGATATGGTTTCTCCTTCAATCCTTTCTTGTTACGGAAATCCCCATGATCCTATCCAAGTATAGTTCCTGCAGATCTGGTTAGTTACCCTTCCTATATGTCTGGACCCACTAAAACTCCTCATTACTTATCAATTCTGGGCTACTTGTATCAGTATCATACACTTGACAGCATTTGCATTCTGTAACCAGTATTTTCACATCTTAACCTTGATGTTCCACTAGTAAGTTACTGCATCCACATTGGGCTTAGGCCTCTGACAGAAGGAAAAAAAAGTAATAAAATTTGCCACAAACTATACAAATACATAAAAATCTATAGCAACCGCATGTATCTGGCTTTAAGAGCATTGAATTCATGAGTATAACTTTCTCTAAAGATTGAGAATCTATAAAGAGTACAACGTAAGAACAACAGAGACTACTGTAAGTATAGAAGGGGAGCCACATATTTACCACTAGACATCAATTGCTCAGACAGCAATAAATTGCAGATGCCATGTTACTCCTTCCCCACCTATTCTGTATCCACATGAATGCCATGTTACTCCTACCACAGCTGTGTAAGCAAGGACAAATAGATAATGGACCCAGCCAACATAAAATTGTAACAAACCAACAGCTTCCGTGTTTAAACTGCTAAAACATAGCAACAACTTTAGAATGATAGCTACTTCTCTTCTTCCGTTTATCAATCAGTATGAACCTCCATTGAAACAAATATCGATTGGTAATTAATAAAAACAATATGAGATCGAGGTTGCAGATAGACCTCCTACTAAAGAAACCTATTTGATATGAAATCTTGTCATCCAATAATATGATCACAATGACACAGAACTTGAAAAATCTTATGCTGCATTCACATGTGAAATAAACCATAAAGATGCTATCTGTCTATGTGCTATAAAAATGCAAACCGTTATGAACATGAAAAATGTTGCATATGGACCAAGAATTGTGAAAATGGATAAACAAGCATATCTGCTGTGCGCAGAGGAAGGATTACAGCAGAAGACAATGACCTAACATTTACACAAGTATCGCTGCAGAAATCATGACAAACTACAAGCTGTAAATGGTTAAAGAAGCATGAAGACATACATGTTCTAAATTCTAATGCTTAAGCTTAAAAATAAAGATGAACCTATCCACATTTTTACCTTCAGGAAAAATGTTGCATATGGAATTATGGACCAAGAATAGTGAAAATGGATAAACAAGCATATCTGCTGTGCGCAGAGAAAGGATTACAGCGGAAGACAATGACCTAACGTATACACAACTATCACTGAGGAAATCATGACAAACTACAAGCTGTAAATGGTTAAAGAAGCAGTGAAGACATACATGTTCTAATGCTTAAACTTAAAAATAAAGATGACCCTATTCACATTTTCACATTCACAAATTTGCTAATATTTGGCCGAATGATTATTTTCAAAGAGCAGAATGTACTTAAACTTAACTCATGCTACTGAGACACAAGCAGTACCTCCTGAACACACTTTTCGGAGTCTTCAAAACATCATCCAATCCAAATGTATGTGGGAACAACATGTTACACATTTACCCAGAAGCACTATGGATTGCAGTCTTAGTTCTCATTTCGTCGGACTGCTAATTACCATTTAAGCAACAATTTCAAACAACCTTGTCTCTTTCACTATTAAGGCTTCTTATTGATGAAATGCTCTACTACTTAGAGAGTAAAGTTAATCTTTATTTCATCTTAAGTGGAAATCTTTCCCTGCTTCCATATCAATCCAACATTGATATATGCCCACCCAGCGTTGATAAGATTGCGTACCATAACTAACAATAAAAGTAATGAATACTGGGTTAAGAAACAGAAAGTGTCAGCCAAGGAATTCATTACATCAGGCTCCACAAGAATGATAACTGATTGGTAGACAAACTGATGACCTGAAACCAACTCAGTTCATACAAATGTTTCTAGCTTGTAAATGAAGGAAAAAGGGTGAACTACATGTTACAAGTAAAGTATCTAACTCCTCATCAATATCATTATTGCTCCATATGATTAAGATTCTGAATGCCAGCATCATGTTTAAATTCATAGACATCTAGTTTTTTGCAGGTATTTGCTTCAGGCTGCTGATGAAGATCATGAAACATACTTGGGAGCCTACATGAGTGGACCTGTAAAGATGACAGCCAGAATCTGTTCTAAAATGTCATCTATCTTTACAAATTAAATTGTCAGACAGCAGTATATCTGACAATCAGACAACTGTCTATGAAACAAAATTGTGGAACCTGGCTATCTTCGTTTCTAGGCTTCCTACCAGTATTCTGTGTTTTATTGATATATTCACATTCAAGTACACCTTGATAACAGAATACAAGATTCATAATATGTTTTGAACCATGAAACCGGCATTTGCATTACCCCAAATATGTGGCAGCCTCAAACCAGGACCATGCTATAAGCTAATGTGGAGTTTTACGTTACAAGAAGCTGTCTCATTTGTAAACATCCCTAGAGATGCATAGGCTTTGGTTGCCTACACCATTATATGTTGATTCTTATATTTTATATATATACATATATATATATACATATATATAGATATAGATATAGATACATATAGATAGACATATATATATAGGTAAACTCATGCCAAATCTATGGCATTATGTGCATCTTTTAATGAGAATATGAAGTCATTACAACATGGTGTTTCTTGATTAAAAAAAAGAAGATTAAGAAATACGATGTGTGAATTACAACTGTACAATGTGATTGACATAATTTACAACACATAAATATGTGAAGGAACATATTCCCTTTGCATACATATGCGAAGGAGCATTTTGTGTATTCCAAATATTCATATACCAACAAAGTAACCCTTCAAAGAAAAACAAAGTTACAATGTTTTAGAGGTGAGAAAATGGCATGGAATTATCACATCATGTTCGATGCTCCTGTACCCCCTAGCCTGGGAAAGCTTAGCATACCATAGAACCTCCCATCTACCCTTATTTATAAAGTTTTGAGGTTGAAAATAACATGGAATTATGACATCATATGAGCAACAAACCCAAGAAACAACAGATTCTTTTTTGAGGGTCAATCACAAATACTAGGTGATTGTTGCTGCTACGAGCTTGAAGTGGCCACCAGCATGCCATTACCTTTGAACCTGTACGACAATCAACTAGAACAAGAGGCAAATTTGTGAATTGTTGTGAAATACTCGCAAGACATGGTGGGCTGATAGACAATTCATTTCTTCTAATAGCAATACCTGGTTCAATGAATGACTACAATTAAGAAGATATACATTTAATGTAATGCATACAAAGAAACGGTATTTCTGACTTATTTTTTCCTAAAGAGAACAGAAGAACAAACTATTACCGATGCAGCAGGAAAGAGTGACCCTTTTTGGGCATTATGACTGCTGATACTTTAGCTATTACTGAAGACAAGAAAAGGGATACACTTTTTTTCTAGAAGAATACTTTATTTATTAGGTAAGCTAACATAATACAGCCTTTAGCTCAAGATAATATTTGAAACAACTATTCAAAGAAGATCACACAAAGATGATTAGAAAAAAGAAAAAAAGAGTAACATTCAAGATATCTTATATGATATCTCGTCTTCTTCTCATAACTACATTTTTCTGGTGAAATTTAGAACCATGAATAATTGGAATTGCATCTCATTTTTAAAAATTCAAAGCAGTCATATATAATTTCCCAAATTACTGAGATTTTAACATTGACAATCGAAGAATTTTCAAATATAACTAAAAAAGAGGTGTCCATCTTGCAATGTATTTTGCAAAAATAGTCCAATGATGCTATTAGTGTACAATCCTAGGGTCAAGTCGTCACACAGCTGAAAAAAAAAAAGAAAACATAGTACAACACAGTAACACACAAAAGAATGGTTGTCCCAGATATGAATAACATTGATCTAGAAACTATTTATGACCTCAAAAATAAATGGAAGACTTTTTTCACATAGATGTCCTCCACCAATAGTAGTTCTACGTGTAGTACTAAAGATATTCTTTTGAAAGTGAAGTGTTATAGATGTTACTTCATAATGACTAGCCTGATAAGTTGCAATATAATATGAGATATCAGATAAACAACAACAACAACAAAGTCTTATCCCACTAGGTGGGGTCGGCTACATGGATCACACGACGCCATCGTTGATCCATGTTCATGAGATTCGACGAGGTTTTATGTTGGCTGTCGAGGCCTAACACAACCCTCCTCCTTTATCCGGGCTTGGGACCGGCTATAAACATAGGCGGAGTTAGATATCAGATAAACCCTCACCAAAAATAAAGATAACCCATTTGATAACTATTCCAGTTCTCAATCTTTCCCTCCAACTCTTGCAGGGCCCCAGTAAAGAACTTCCATCAGTGCTTGTACTTAACTCTAAGGAACCAGAGACACCTTTGACAGCCTAAGAAAGTCCCTCTTTAGCTTCGAGCTTTTTATTGTTAAAAGAGGTCGAGGATTTGAGAGGAGAGGTTGAATAAAAAGCTCACATTAAAACAGTATGGAACTGGAAGATTCAGCAACATGTGTCTCTGAATTTAGTTTCTGTTCTTATAATTCTGGATGCTTAAATGTAAAATACCAACATTAAATTCTTTGTTTTTGCTTTCTGCCCACATCTTTAATGATAGGGTATAGGATTATAAAATTTTAAAATTGTATGTATATATATGCTTAACATGGTGTCAATAAAATGACATTACATATATGTATGTATATATATATATATATACACACACACACATATATAAATGCTAACTTGATCAGGTATGTCCTTCTCTTACTAATGTCCATACCTGCATCACAATAAACCATGATTTAACATTAATATTATTCAGATGCTCATTCAGAGATCATTATTTGAATTGCATCCTTTCCACAGTTGCATTCTTTTATTGTTTGTCAGAGGAATGCACCTAGGATTAGACTACTTGGTTGACTCTCATGGCATTGCATGAGGAATTCCTTTCTAAAGGCTGCTAGAATATAGAAAAAAAGATCTAATTCATGTTACTCATTTTTTAAATCTTCCAGTGGTGAAAAATATCATCTGTAACTTGTTTGATTGATGAAGAAACCACTGTATCATAACGAAAAAGGTATAAGCAGTACCAGGTCAAAGCATAAACGTTAGTGTCCTGCAACTAAGTAAATAGAACACTTGTGGTTATCATTAGAAGATGATGTGTCACCTTGACCATCGCTAGTTTCACAATCAATGAACATAAGCATTAAGCATAGCCCAGACCTTTGTGCAATTACTGAAACTTTTTTCCTCTACCTCCTTGGCTGCATCAGCAGGATCCCGAGCTAGGTCATCAACCTTAATTCTCATGGGAAACACTTCCCCAACAGCTGCAGCAGACTTTGTGTTGCAAGTATGCCCACACTGAAGCCTCTCCTTGAGCGTCTTCTCTGCAGAAGATGCCTTAACTACCATTCCCACTCCGACGGTCAACAACATTGGTTGTCATTTGTCATTTGTCATGTATTTCAGACTTTCAGTGATATGAACAACAGTACTACATGCCTCAGGCAAGGTCATACCTGATGTAACCAATGCTGCTACTAAGAGAAAAAGAAAAATTCTTTGCCAAAATGAATATAATCAAGTAACCAAGGCAGCAAGACAAATTATGCAAGAATGCTTGTTAAGAACAACAAGTTTTCTGTCCTAAAAATACATCAGAATACAACACTGGAAACAGTTGAAAATCCATTAAAGATTTCCCAGATTTCATTTTCAGGAATTGGAACCATACTTACCACAAACTTAAATATATTAGTAAACAGAGCGCTTCTTCCTATGTATGGAAGATGGTGTGATAATTCCAGACTCCCCACATTGACCAACAAACAGCCTATGCACAGCCATCCTTCTCTGAAGTCTTAACAAAAATTTTGCCCAATCCTCCTACCATACTCGATCAAAAGATGAAAAATACAAAAAAAAAAAAAAAAATCTAGCAGCATTTGCAATATCCGATTTGAGCAAGAACACTTAACCTGGCAGAAGAGCTAATAATAATCAGATCGACAAATTATCCTGAATGCTAAACTAAATCATTCAAGTCTCCAACACAAAGACACACATCATTCCGAAATCATGTGGAATAACAAATAACCTAAAAAATTTTTTAGCTTGGAATTTAAGATGTTAACAACAAATTTAGGGAAGATACCCCACACACACAAAAAAAAGAAGGAATCTTTCTTCTTTCAAGTGATTAAAAACAACAACTTATATGTAACCCCAGAAAAAAAAAGAACAACTTATATTTGCATTGTGATGCCAAATACGAATTAGCAGAAGAGAAAGCGAGAGATTTCTCACCTCAGACGCACTGCACCACCACCTCTTCCCGTTCTTTTCTGCGATCACCGGCGCGGCCCTCTGTTACCTTTCCGTTACGGCGAACGTAGCGGATTTTTTTTCCCGGTTACAACGCGTAACGCATTATTCCCGGTTAGGAAGAAGAGGCCCAAGAAGTTTTCTAAATCAAAGCCCGGCCCACGAAAATAAATTTATCCAAAAAAATAACTGAAGGCAAATCAGGTCCGTTGAAAATTTTATCAGGAGTAATCAGAGCCGTCAGATGTTACTTAGCTACCACTGGCTCTTCTGGTTCTCGTCTCATCTCAGCAATCCTTCCCAATTACGACGACGACGACGACGACGACGACGACGGCGATATGCTTCTCTGTCGACCGCCCCCGTCTCCTGTTCTCCTCCCCTCCACCGCCGCGGCGGCCGCCGGCCGCCTCCGCCACCAGGCCCATCACCACCTCCTTCCCTTCATCCGCCACAGCCACTGCTGGAACGACCTCGGCTCCGCGTCCACGACGGCGGGAAGGCGCCGGGCGGCGTCGGTGCGGTGCATGGCGAACCAGCGGCGGGTCAAGATGGTGGCGAAGCAGATCCAGCGGGAGCTCTCGGACATGCTTCTCACGGACAAGGTCCTCCAGTACGCCGTCCTTCCCGAGGCCTCCCTCGGCGCCGACCGGTACCTCTCCTCCCTCACCACCATCTCCGACGTCGAGGTCTCCGGTGACCTCCAGGTTTTTTCTTCTTCTCAAGAATTATTTGAAGTTATTACAATCTGAAGAAGAAGATAATAAAACTAAAACCGGATGCCCGCTTCGTCAAGTTGATTGATTTATCTTCTTTCTGGCGTCTATAGGTCGTCAAGGTTTATGTCTCGGTCTTTGGCGACGAAAGAGGAAGAGAAGTGGCAATTGCTGGACTGAAGTCGAAAGCGAAGTATGTGCGGAGCGAATTGGGACGGCGCATGAAGCTGCGTCTGACGCCTGAAATCCGTTTCATCGAGGACGAGTCTCTCGAAAGAGGAAGCAGGGTGAGCATTTTCCTTTCATGTACCTCTCGTGGTGATATGATGCTTTGTTAACTAGAAGAGTGTTGCAAGCATAATTAAGGTTGTGCTACTATCTTTTTAAGATTCTAGAATCATAAGAGAACGTTCTAAGTAAATAAGAGAAGGAAAAACAGGTATCTTGAAGTCGTTTTATGTTTATATGAGAAATCATTCTTATCCATATATGTTCACAAGAATATATGCATTGGTGCTCTGATTAATATATATATTTTGGTAAGGCGTCAAGACAGATTCTTGTGTTTCTATACAACAACAACAACAACAAAGCCTTATCCCACTAGGTGGGGTCGGCTAATGAGATTCGACGAGGTTTTACGTTGGCTGTCAAGGCCTAACACAACCCTCCTCCTTTGTCCGGACTTGGGACCGGCTATAAACATAGGCGGAGTTTCTTGTGTTTCTATAAATGAAAAAAAACACTATTTTAACATGGTTTCAACAACAACAAAGCCTTATCCCACTAGGTGGGGTCGGCTACATGGATCACACGACGCCATTGCGCTCTATCAGTAACCATATTTTAACATGGTTTCACCCAAAAAAAAATTGCCAAATGCTTTAGCATGCACTACAATGCCGTAGTCTCTTGTAATTTGGAATATAATTCCCAAATAGTTCTCAGTGTTTGTTCTTGCTGATGTGTAAACAGTGGCACCGAATTTGATACAATTAGTTTGAAATTGCATGATGACTATTTGTCAGTTTGATTAATTATTACAGAATTGATTCTGTGCCACTGGATTTGAAAGCATAGCATCCAGAATTGTACACTTATCTCATTGCGAATAAAAGTTTCTATATCTTCTGGATGATTTTAGGTCATCTGTACTTAGGATGTCTAACAAATGACTGGAGCTTTGCACTATAGGTCTTTGTAGTTGCCTCTGTCAGTACCTAGTGGTAACCAATCAAGGATGAGAAATTATTCTTTTATTAAAGAAGAATAGGAATTGAAATGCTAAAAAGGAGTTGATAAGTTTTCCTTCTGATTCAGTATGAGGATTTCATGTTTACTAGCTTTAGGATTGATGTTAAGTTAAATGGTGACAAATAAGGCCAGAAATTCCAATAATTAAGTTAGGTTGTCCCGTCAACTGTTATAGAATACTATTAGATGATCTATATGAGCATTAACATATGGGTCCATCCTCAAAAGATACTCTGGATTCTAGAACAAAACAGTTCCCTGCTATATCTGGTGAAATGCTTATTACTTGATTTTTTTTCAGTATTCCTGCCTCTTTTTTTCATCCAAACTTCCATTTGTTAAGAAAGTATGACTGTTATTTTTTGCTTGCTTTATCAGTGCATCTCTAATTTTATGCTTTACTTCAAGAGCCTAATTACTGGTAATGCTTTTTGCCCTTGCCTTTGGATACTCTTGACATACTTTGTAAATCATGTGGTCTGATTGTGTCTGATTCTCATGTGCATCTTAGTATCTCCTGTTGCAGTTCCATATTCTTTCTTCATGGTATTTATGCCACGATTTGACGACTTCTTATGCTCTAGTGAGTAAGCAACTATGATTTATTATGCTGAATCCATGACAATCTGAGGGAAAGTTGGTGGAAGATTCGAAACCGGTCCTTCATTCTTTCTTCTCCTCGAGAACAGGAATGAAGTTGCCTAATTTATTACTTTTTTCTTGAAAAGAAAAGCAATATCAAAAGATTACTCTGGTTATTTGTGTTTTCGATCGGCGAAGGGAGCAAAGTCCCTTTGTTGATTATACCCGTGGAATAATCATGATTCCATGACTTGCAACATTATACATATTGCGCTAACTTTATGAACTTAGCTTGTGTTGCAGCAATAATTGCAAGTAAATGGCTTTTGTTCCCAAAATTGCTTGACAGCGTAATTGGTTTGTGAAGCTATATCAATAATTTTATTTTATTTACTCTAAACTACTTCACCTTTTTCATTTTTTCTTCTGAAACAGAATTACATTCCTTTTATCTGCAGAAAAGCTTCCTGATTTTCTAAGTTTTTGTAGCCCAGGCATTACCCCAGACAGCCTTGATTGTCCAAACAATGTGATTACTCTCCAAGTTTAGCTCTTCAAGGAAGAAAAAAAACTCCAAGCTTGCTTTTTTCGGAAGAGTAATAGGCTTTTTAATAATTATGATTCTAGCTTTTTATATAAGCCACATATTATTGTAGTTCACACTTCATACTGCAACTATTACTATCTTGGGCCTAAACAACTAACCCTTTTGATGTACTTTGCCTAAAATTTGCACATTGTGTTGTTTGCAATGATATCGGTTTTTGACACAAACAATTTGCCCACTACAAAAGTATAATTAATTTGGTTATAAGTGCACTTGCGTGTAAATCCTTTTTTCCTTTTTCTTTTTGTTTCTTGTGTTCCCTTCATATGCATATGTTAGGAATTGCACTACGTCTTCTCTGTCCATTCCTTTTAACCCCTTCCATTCTCAAAGAAAAAAAGATACGGTGACATAAAGTTTAAAGGTTGATCTCCATAAAAAAATAGTCTAGAGATTGGTGCACTTTTTGATTGATTACATAAATGTATCTACTGCAATCATTTACCTGTTGAAGTTCTCTTCTTTAGGTACTTGCAATACTGGATCGACTAAAAGAAGAGAAGAAATCATCGGAGGATCTTGATTTTGAAGAATCTGAACCGCCCAATTTATCAGAAGAAGAAGAAGATGGAGATCCCGATGATGAAGACAAGGACATTATTTACGTAAAGTAAATTGTCCACCAAGTGAAGAAGGCATCAAGATTACTAGGTTAGCTTTCAAAATACTTCACGCAATTGTTTACAATTGTTTCAATTAGGTAATTGAGGACCTTTATTTGTTATGTATATTCATTCACCGATGTATATTATAAGTTGTCAATTTGAAGAGAAGGCAACTTCTTTTTACCTATTTTCAGTTGATCGCATGAATCATTTCTAGATTCATTTAGCTTCTTATTCTCTTATCTGGGAGTTAGGCATTGACCTCAAAGGTAATACATATCTTCCTCAAAATGATAGGTAATATGTGTTAGGAAAAACAACAAAACTATCATGTATTTTTTTCTGTTTCATTGTGTCAGTTCTTGTGCATAACACCCAACTATGTCGAATTAGAGGTTACAACGACATTTTCGAGATGAGTACTTTTTGTATGCCTTGGAGGGCCTTCAAGCTCTGCAGGCCTCTGCCTAACAATTCCTGATTCATGAATCATTGTGCAACCGCATGTAGATGTCCAGAAAATTTAAGTCATCTTTGTAGACTCAATTATTTGCTGAATCATGATACTAGGGGTTGGCAAATGGTTGCACTTATTTGGATTCTTCCTGTTATCTAAAAGTAACATGACATTCTTGTTTCATTTACTGAACTACATATATATGTACATATGTACGTATCCCTCAAAATAAGAAGACTGAAATAAACAAGGAGGCCATATATATCATTCAAACATCTTCCTAACTATTTTCTTTTCATTTGTGTAGTGAAGTCTGAGGATGTATTTATATGTTCACTAACTCAGTAGAAGAAGGTACACATGTAGAATTACTTTGTTTATCAAATACTTCATATAATGGTTGGTTCTTTGAAGTTGCTTCCACCTTGACCTTCTATGCTCTCAGATTTCCTATATGAAACACCAATCAGAAGGCAAGTCGTCTTTGAAGTGCATCCAAATGATCTGCATCCCTGACCAAGTGGGTGTACTGAAAATAATATTGTTTTTATCCTTCTAAGCAAGAGACGAGATGTAATATCAGCAGTAAGAAGGCCATTTATGCTCTGAGATCATTTGTTTCAGTTTTGTATCATAAAGTCTCCCATAATGCACAAGCATTATGTCATCCCACTGTGAGTTTTTGAATTTGACTAGAATCTCATTAATCATTGCTCGGTTTTTGCTACTTACAAAGTTGTGGGCAAAAAAACCATATTTATATTTTCTTACCTGTTCTTTCTAAAATATACTTCTGTCATGAGTTTAGAATCTTGAGACAACAAGAAAGAATTCATCGAACGAGTTTTTTTTTCTTCTTTTGTGATAATTGTATGTGATATGTTTGTGTGGGCGCTAGGACAAGGGGAGCAATGCACAGATTCAATTATTTATTTATCACATAGGCATCATGAGAAACGGATTGGTTTCTTTCCTCAAAATACACTTAAAACAATAAAATAAATATTTCCGTTGGTTTTCTTTCTCGCTTAAATTTTTTTTTCTTCATTTTTTCGAGCATATAAAATTATTAACAAATTGTAAAAAGGAATAATAATTTGAAATGTTTTCTTTACCGTTTATTTACAGGTATTTCTGAACCTCGATTTCAGAATTTGGCAACCTCACCTAGTAATTTGTAATTTTATTAGAAAGATAACATATCCGATAGAATAATTGATTTTTTTACCAAAAAAATGAGATTCGTGTACATGATAAAATTATTCAGAAATAGAGGAAGTCTTAAAGATGACGATATATATAAATGAATAACAAGAAAAAGTGGCATAAACCCAAAAGATAAGTTTACACATATAAGTGTATTTATAAATAGTGAATAAAATACTTTGATAACAATCACAAAGCTTTTTATGTGGACTTATTGGTGAAACTCTATGGGGGTGTTTGGTTGGGGTATAAGTTAGGGAATAAACACTTATTCCTTAATTTATACCCAAACACTCACACTTATATCTATTTTTTTAAAAGAGCACTTTTGTCATTAAATATTTATACCCAATTTGAGTATAACTCTCATAAAATTTATACTTAGAGAAGAGCAAGTATTATTTTATACCAATATTAGATATAATCTTTAAACAAGTTAACTAATAATATTTTAACATAAAAATATGTATTTAACAAAATAAATTTGACAAAACAAATTTTATTTAATTTAAATTATTTTAACAAATTAAAATTTTAATAAAAAAATCAACTATTTAATATAAATAATTTTAATCATTCAAATATTTAATAAACACCCATATAAAAATTGTATCATTACGTAAACATAATTAAAATAAAAAATATTTATTTGATATTTGATTTACTATTAGGAGTTTCGAACATCATTACTTATAAGAAATTTATATGATAAGATTTGTTTACGTTCACATGACATAATTATTTGAACATCATATAAAATTATTATGGCTTTGTATTATTTTATTATTTTTATTAAATTTGTATTGGTGTTTTATGTGGTGATGTAATGAAATTCTGTTATATAATTTTAATTAGAAAATATTTTGCAATAAATTATGTTGATGTTTCATAATGTATTTCAATAAATTATTATTTTTATAAAATTTGTATTGGTGTTTTATGTGGTGATGTAGTGAAATTTTGTTGTAATTTTAATTAAAAATATTCTAACATATCAAATTTTAAACAAATTTTAATTATCTTAAAAAATATTTATAATTTGTATTATCTAAAAATATAATGAAAATAAAAAATATTTATACCTAAAAAATATTTTATAAATTTATTCTTATATTCAACCAAACACAAATTAGAATATATCACAATTATAATTTATATCCAACCAAACAAAAATGAGGATAAAAAATAGGTATAACTATACTATGAGAATAACTATTCTTATTCTTGGTATAGTAAAATTTGAACCAAACACAGCCTATAAGTATACCTGAAATCATATTACATATCTTTTTATATAAATATATCCCTACATTGTGAGTCTTGACAGTTATCCTTTCCCTTCTCAAAAAATGAATTATACATGTATCAGGGTGAGATATCACTTGTTAGTACTGTGGAAGTGGAACACTTGTAGACCACATATATGTTTTCTAAGCCTACAGTGATGTAGCTTGTTTTAGCTGTTGCATGTTGCTTCATTGCCTATTCACTTCATTCTTTTGATGATCTATAATTTGAAACGTATTTATTTAGCTGGTTTTGCAAAGTATGATTTTTAGGTTTAGATCCCATAAATCCCAGTTCAATTAGTTTGAGCATGTAGTTCAGTTTCAATATTGCAATGATGCACCTCCTAAAAAAAAACTTGTTAGAATGATGTGAAATTCATCTAGTTAAAGTCTACTTATCAAACATTACCCTTGCAGAAATAGGCCGACTTTCTCTTAACTCAAAAATACTAATTCAGCATAATTTTTTTGATTCTCCGATGATTAAGAATATTTTTCGGTTGAGGAACAATATAAAAAAAACTGTCCAGAATGTGAATATAAATGAGGCGTTGTTGTATGGTTTGTCCTGCATTATAAAACTCCCTTCTGGCGCTAAGAATGTGGTTCCGAGTGGGTGCCGGTGCAATGATTGGTCAGGTTGCTGGTGGAGGCAGAACTGAGAAACCACTTGTGCCTGGCACAAGTTCCGTGTCAAGAGGAACTGTTGGCCGAAGTTCTGTGGTGTTGCCATGAACCCGGTGTCATGGGAAGATTCGAGAATAAGTAGAAGATCGCAAAGAAGAAAATGTAGAAAAATAAAGAACACACATAGGTTTATCCAGGTTCATTCTTTAAGAGGACTACGTTCTGCAAAGAGATTTCATTATATTATTATTATTATTTTCGTTACAATCGCTCAACATCAAGTCTAAAATAAGAGCAATAATATATGAGTTCAAAACTCTAACAAATAGTAAATCTCTTAATCTTCATTATACGGGTCAGCTTAAATAATAGCAGAATTCTCCGTCGAGAGACGGTGCCCCTGAATCTCTCCTTTCCGCGCGTAGGGGTTAGATGTCGTTGGGTAACACTCCAATTCCCCTAAGCTCACGTGGACGTATCTGGTGTGAGAAACAAAATACCCTGAAATATTCACATACTAACACTGTAGAGGATCCCACCGGCACCCATACGATCATCTAACTAATGGTTAAAATTTCCTTTAAAAAAAAAAAAGATCCCATGGAGGAGGTAACCACCAGCACATTGGGCATGCCTCAACTGTACGTGATGCTCCTCCTGGACAGAAGGTTGGTCTTATTGCTTCAACGAGGAATGGGCGACTCAGAGGACAGGCTGCCCCAACACCTGCTAAAGCAGATAAGACTGCTACTTAGAATGTTCTATTCATCTTGCACGCCTCTATTTCATTGTTTTACTTAGAATGTTCTTATGGATTCACAAGCCCTGTAGTTAATGTTGGTTTGAATGAATTCTTCTTGTTCTCACTTTATGGATCTCAAACATATGCTCATGGAGTGTGCGCTTTTTAATCATTTTATATTGACTTGAAATTTGAGGCCAAAATTTTATACACGATTTTCCGTCATTTCAATGTGTCCATATGGGTGGTTGTTGGAGATAGCATACCAAGATTGATCATTTAATTATTATTGGTAGATTTTTTTATTGAGTATTTATATAATTTTTCTATTTTGTAGACAGTTGTCATATCTCCATCATATTCATATATATATTATATACTCTAGTGATTTTGAATGTAAAATAATGAATTTTTTAGGATAGTCGTGAACGTAGGATATTCATCTCTGAATCACGTAAATTATGTGTGTATTTTTCTATATGAATATTAATCTTTCTCTTTATGTTCTTTGTTATTTCCCAACAGTGGTGATAGACACGTATGTTAACCATGTCGCCAATGTGTCTTGAATGAATCTATATATAAAATTACAGTAGCAAGTGTTAAAATTTGTTATATACTTTATTAGTCTAATATTACCATGGTTGTAAAATTTGTCGACCAGTTGGACTGATGTTCGGCTTAAATTTAGATTTGAAGTTAAACTGTATTGAACCGATCAAATTCAGTCGAAATCCGAGTCCAACTTGCGAAACCTATGAATTTAGTCAATCTGGTCATGGAGAACTGTTCTAAAAGAATTTATTTAATTTATATTTATATAGTCAAAAATATTGAAAAGAGTATGATGTATGATATTTTAAGAAAGAAAATAATTAACTTGCAAATTATAAATTGTGTATTTTCATTTTAAAAAGGTTACTAATTATCTTATTATGTTAGCATATTTGATTTTGATATAAACTTTATGTAATATGAATTTATAACTTGTAAGTTGTGATTAAAAAATTATTATTTCGACTTATGTGTTATCATATATTCACTAATGCATATTTTACTATTTTACATTAAATTATTATTAATCGATTCGATAGTTCGACTTATTCGCTCCAATTGGTTCGGCCTGATCCGAGGGCCTCTCTGAATCGATGAACGGGCCAAGTTTTAAAAGCTTGAATATTACATTAGCGAGCGTTAAAAATTGCCTTGTGTTTCCAGCGTAATTAATCTTTTTTTTATTTAATTTGTTTTCGTCAACTATGATATTGATTAATCTCTACTTGTTTTTTAGTATACTACTAGGATCTCTTAACTAAACGATTCTCTAGAATTGTTTGTTATCCCTGAATACAAGGACGGAGGCCAAAATGTATAGAGTTAAAATAAAAAAAATTATGGGGGCTAAAATAATAAGTCACTAGTAAGAATTGAACTCAAGATCTTTTAATGTAAATCAAACACATCTAACCACTTAAACTACTACATAATTTTATTACTTTTATAATATTTTATTTATATATTGACTTCAATTACTAGTATATATGTATATATATATTTAATATACCGAAAAGTTGGGGAGACCGTGGTCTCCCACGATCTATGTCGGTCCGCCCCTGCACGAATAGATTTTACTTTTTATCATTGTTTTTACATAGGCCTTCTCCTGCCATTTTTCGGAAAACTCTTGTTTTGTTATTCAACTACCTGTTTTTCTAATGTCTACTTTATTAATCCAATCTTCCTAAATAAATATGCAATACATAACGAGTTCCAAAGTAAGAATTGACCCCAGGAGTAATATGCCAGAGATTGAACGTGATTACAATATCTTCCGAAGTAAATCTGCAATACATAACACATTCCAAGGTAAAAAAATAAGTTACATGGGAGAGATTCAATGTGACTACAGATGCCTCTTGTAATACCTGTTAGAGGGAGAAGAAAAGAGAGAAGGGATTCGCCTGCGCGATTGGGGCTCCCTGCACGCGTCCGGTACACATATATAGCCGCATGCACGCTGCACTCCGCCCACGTCGCTGCGGCCGTTTCGCCCTGATCGCGTGTGATCCGCTGCCAACAGATACCGCGTAACAAACCGCGTTTGTTGCTGGCCCCTGTGCGTCACAGTTGCGATCTTCCAGGCGGGTGATCATGGATGGTC
>LTAE01000136.1:54156-89493 GCA_001647135.1 Pontederia paniculata | reverse complement strand
CTCAGTGTGGTTGCATGCAGGAGACTCCCTATATATCTTTCTTGTAAATATGTAGATGTGAAGTATGCTATTCCAAGGAACACATGTGTCATATGCCATCTTCTTTCTTTATATATATACCGTGTTTTTTGTCTTCAAGTTAGGGGTGAAGGGATAAAGAAGGGTAAGGTGAAGTGGTAAGAAGTTCTTTATTTTTCTAAATTAATTTTGTGTTTGATTTATGTGAATTTTAATTTTTTTTTCTTAGAAACTCATTAGATATATGATTCACGGCGACATCCAATTAGTCGAAGAGAATGGATCGTGGCCGATGTGCTAAATAGCATTGAATGAGTTGAACGCTCGACACCACTTTTCAAATATTAAGATAATAAAAAAAAGGAGAAGTCACATTATCTAGTTTCTAACAATAAGTAAATTTATCGACGTAATTTGAATTCCAAATTAAGAGATAAATGAGCTATAAAGCTCTGAAGTTGTCCCTAGAGTTGTGAAAACAATCCAGTCTTGTCCTTATATTAAAACAAATTTAGTGCTAAGAACTTATAATGTACTCTCTTCACATTGAATTAGTAATTTTTTAGCTTAAGATATGACTTTTTAATTAATTATTAACCGTTGTGCAAAGAACATTTCGCCACTATGATTGGAGGATAAAACCTCTGAATACAAGATTAATTAAGATCCATAAGCATTGCTTTGCTTTTAATGAGGAGACTATGAAAATTGTTTTCTTTTTTCAGAATCAGTATGTAATATATATGCCCAATGGAGTACTTAAAAACATAGCAAACTTATATTGATTTGTGTGTGTTCTGCTGTCAACTAGTACTTAAATCTAGGAATGGGCATACACTATAAATGGAGGCAAGGTTATCAAGATCGAAATTTTACTTAAAGTAAACAAATAATAAGATTGAAAAATATTAGATAGAGAATCATAAGATCTTATCTATAAATAAATATTAATTTTTAGAAACATATGTGTACTAAAATATACATATATTCAAGAATTTATCAAGTAGTTTTAATATTTTTTGACATTTGCTTTTTTTGTCACTTTAAAAAACTTTGTATGCTTAAAATTAAATTTTAATAAATATAATTAATCTATTATTATTATTTATAAATTATGTTTATAAATAGAAAAAACAAAAAAAATTGAGAATATGTATGTACTAAAAAATATAGTGTATCCAAGAAATTTTCAAGTATATATTTCTTAATAAATTTAATATTTATTTTTTTTCACTTGTTGTATATTTAAAAAATAAAATGTAATATATTAGAATTACAATTGATATTTCTTTAGAAAAAAGTAGAAGAAAATTATATATATATATACACTATTATAGAATCAGTATAATCTTGTTGCTCAGTTCATGATCTTGACAATCATGAATAAAGGACCTTGCCCTAAACTTTTTTATGTATATATATATATATATATATATATAAAGTAAACGGTTTAAATATACTAAATACTAGATAGTTTTAGATGTAACTTATTGTCTCGCTCATTAGAAGTATTGAATTTTTTTAAAAAGTTGTGAATTCAAGTTCTGTTAAAGTCATATTTATTTATTTATTTATTATCTTAATTTGTTATTTATAATTTTTAAATTATCTAAACTTAACATTTGGTTATGGTAGGGGTTCTGATTATGGGCCTGTTTGGCTTAGCTGATAAAAAAATACCTGATAAGCACTAATGCTGATAAGTATTTTAAGTGCTGATACTTATTTTAAAATATAAGTAATTACATGTTTGGATAAAAGTGCTGATAATATCAATAAGTAGTTGTAATGTTTGTTAAAATAAATATTGACTAACATACCCTTAAAGTTGTATGATAATAATATTAAAAACTATGAATAAAATAGTAATATAGTTGGTTAAAACTAATAAGCCAACAACTTTAAAAATAAGTAGGGGGGATCCTGCTTATTTTTTTTCAACTTATAAGTAGNAAAAAATACCTGATAAGCACTAATGCTGATAAGTATTTTAAGTGCTGATACTTATTTTAAAATATAAGTAATTACATGTTTGGATAAAAGTGCTGATAATATCAATAAGTAGTTGTAATGTTTGTTAAAATAAATATTGACTAACATACCCTTAAAGTTGTATGATAATAATATTAAAAACTATGAATAAAATAGTAATATAGTTGGTTAAAACTAATAAGCCAACAACTTTAAAAATAAGTAGGGGGGATCCTGCTTATTTTTTTTCAACTTATAAGTAGTTATCAAACAACTTATAAGTATATTTTTTTAGTTATCAAACATGTAAATTTTCTAAAATTTACTTATAAGTAATTTTAGCCTACTTATAAGCTTAGCCAAACAGGCTATGTTGTAACAAGATTCAGACTTTCTCTCGTGAAGATGGGAGATATCATTACTTTCTATAAATTCTATATATTTTTCTTTTTTTGGATTAGATATAATATGCTTATTTATACAAATCATAAGACCATAATATTAAAGGACGAGCAAAATCGATTTTGATTTTTTAATAAAAAGATATTGTTTAACCCTTTACACTTTAGCTAAATAATATTTTAAACTTATTATTTTCTTGCTCACTGTTAGGTAACTAATATTTTAAAGCTATTATTTTCTTGCTCAATGTTATTTGTCATTCATTATTCATCATTGATATTTGATACCCACCTAATTATCTTTTTTATTACTCATCGAAGTTCGATGTTCAGAGTTATTAGCACTTAATTAATCCGAAGTCGAGAATGAAGAGCAGAAAAAATATTTCTCTACCAAATTAATATCTTTAAAGTTTGAACTCGGAGCTACTAGTTCCCGATCCCTCAATTCAGAATACGCTCTTATTAATTAGGTGTGTCAACTAAACTTAATTATTTTCATTTTATCTAGAATGCGGTCTAACGTACATATGCTTGGGCGAGCTTTGAGCATTCGACCAGACATATTATCTCTCCTGCTGCAATGACTGAACTGCAAAAACTTTGTTTTCTTTTCTAACACAACGATAAAAGACTGACCAAACTAATAACTCTGGAAACTTGAACTCGAAGCTATTAACTTCCTCGTCTTTCAACTCCGAGATACAAATCCGTTTATCGTACGTGTCAACCTGATTGATAAGATAAAAAAAGCTAAAGCTACGGGACTGACCTTGTCGGTCAAACTGAAATTCTTGAATACATATTTCTTTCTGTACTATTTTCAAGTTCAACAAAAGAAATTTAACAAATAAGCTTGTCATAATGCAACAATAGCTTAAAATAGTGATATAATAATATTATATAAGGATTAATGAATGTAGAACACACAAAATAATACGACTCATTTACGTGAAACGCTCGATTTGGATCATACAGCGTTCCTTTTTTTTTTTCTATTTTTATTTTCATGCCTAGTCATATGAAAACGGCTAGATTTGATCTTGAAGATGAACTGTAATTTAATGTTCATAAACTGAATCAAGTGGGGGATAAAGTTAAGATTGTTAATTCTAGATCCAATCCCAACTGGATAAGAACAAGAACAAGTATTCCCAAGTCAGGATAAATTTTAAACATCCGTCAGGTGGTCACTCCTAAAAACATGTTGCACAAAAGATTCGATGCATAACATCCGTCAGGTGGTCAATCCTATAAACATGTTGCACAAAAGATTCGATGCATCTTCGTTCTTATTCACAACTGTCTTTTCTTTTCTACAATCTTTCCATCACTCCATAGAATGTGCCGCGATAAGATACAAATAATGAAGTCCAACCAATTGATGCAGACTTGAGAGCCAGGCAGCAGGGCACAGAATCAGATGGGAAGTGAGAGCAACAAATGAAGAATCTTCATCAGGTGGGCACTTGGGATATTTTAGCTGTTTGGATGTGGTTTGGGTTAATAATGAATGCTGTCTTGATTTGTTCTCTAATGACACGAGCAGGCGCACTTCGGTTGGTTCAAAATTTAATCCAGAATCTTACTGATGCGGATTACATTTGTATTATACTATAGAACTTTTGGCCTTCCATCTGTCCTGATAGTGATGTGCCTCCTTCATACTCCAGTGTCCTAGTGTCCTGTGTCTTGGATCTCTTTCCAACTCCGCTTGGTTCTTTTGTTGTTCTTTTTGCTTGAATTTGAATTTTGAAGTGAGAGAGGGTGCCCATTTGTTGTATGGATGCTCTGAAATTAGAAAACAGAAGGTTACTTTTAGTACAAGCTAGGGTGGCTAAATCTCAAGACATTAAAATAGAATATATTGGACACTTTGATAATCAAATCCAAAACGTCTTAACTGGTCTACAAACGAGAGATATGCCATTGCACCACAACATTCTCGAGACAAGTTATTCAGTGCAAAATTAACACATTCATCCATACATCTTCAACTAAAATGGGAGACCAGCTCCTGCACAAAATAGACATTTCCATCTGTAAGCAAAAATCTGTTCGGAGGAGGTCTTGGCATCATGGAGTTGAAATGTTTCAAGGAGGCACTTATAGGGAAGCTATCATAGAAGGCTTTGGTTTCCTTCTTATTCGATCTTTCCATTGATTATCTCCTTTTACCTTTTTCCTCCCCTTTTTAGAATGGCAAGATTTGCTACTTCCAAAATATCCTAAGGGTACTAAAACTGTCCCTTACATCCATATTCCTTACTATATTTCCCATAAATATATGCCGCAGAATGACCTGTAGTGGTTCATAGAATTTGCAGGAAAGATAAGAAATAAACTTGATATCAGGAGATAAATACAGTGGAGATTAAAAGATTGAATCTTCCATATGAAGCGTACAATCGTAGTCTCGATGTTTTTTTTACAGGGAAAAAATAAAGAGGAGAAAAAAAAGAAGTAAATTTAGCTGTATAAGACAAATGTCTCAAACCTTGATATTGCTGTGAAGATTTGCTGCATTCATCATCCTTTCACTGTATTCATGACATTCCTGCACCATCATCAAAGTCCCAGCTAAATCTCATTTAAGACTAGTAGATAAATCATTTCTCCTATAAAATGGTAGATATAGCATGCAGGAGAATTAAATTTTTTTACATCAACCAAAGGAAACAATCAATACTTTGGTTTTGGATACTCCTGTGTGTTTGTGCAGTTGAGGAGCCTTCTACTTCTCTACTTGTACATCACTTAAGAATACCGTCCCTGCAAAAGTGAAAAAATCTTGTAAGAGAGAAATAATTACCTTCTACTTCTCTGCTCCTTCATAATTCCTCAGTGTTCAGACTAGATGTACTAGGGAAATATGAAGGAGCAACATTATTCATACAACTTAATCTGCAAATGACCAAACCTGCATTTTGTCATCTTGACAAGTTTGGATATGGAAAGATTTCCATTTGCAAAAGCAACTCTTCATTGTTAAGCAAAAAATACTTTGTCAAGCTCAGAGAGACATTTTCCCTTCTGTTAATCATGAGAAGCTCTCGATTAAACTCCAACCAGGACTTTTCATGAGCCCCAAATATTCAATTTTGTTTCTGAACATTGACGAATCAATCAATTTTCCAGCTTCAGCATACATTCTTGACAACAATGAATGGTATCCAGCATGTGAAGGAGATAACTCAAGAATTTTTTTTGCTGCCACCAAGCCTATTTCCATGTTGCCTTGAAGTCTGCAAGCCCCTAATAATGCACCCCAGGCATATATGCCAGGATCCATAGTCGACTTTTGCAAGGTGAGATAAGCCTCATTGACTAGTCCATTACGGCCAAGAAGATCAATAAGAACAGATAAGTGCTCCCTGCTAGGATTGAATGAGCAAGAATGCATCAGAATATCAAAGTAAACCTTCCCCATCAGTATATCTCCACCATGACTACAGGCAGAGATAGCATTCAGAAAAGTAACTGTAGTTGGATCAAGGCCCACTTGCTGCATCTGGGAAAAGAGTTGATGGACCTGTTCCAGATTCCCATGCACACCATAACCCTTGATCATAGAATTCCAGGATATGATTGATTTGCCATTCAATCTGTCGAAAACCTGACGAGCCATGCTTAAATCACCACATTTTCCATATCCATCTAGAAGGGAAGTCCCAACAAAAACGTCAGATTCAAACCCATACTTACAAATGAAAGCATGAACCCATGCTAAGCAACTTATTGAGCCTGAGGCTGTACAAGCCCGAAGAAGGCACAAAAGAGTTACCGAGTCCGGTTGAACACTATTTATCTTCATTAGGTAGAAGGTCGATATGGCACCATTAACTAGACCATTATTTGAGTACTCTGATATCAAAATGTTCCACTTGACAGTACTGACTGTGTTAGCTCTATTAAATATCATTATTGCCTTGTCAAAATCAAGGAACCTCAAATGCATAGTTAACAGAGAATTAGAGACGAATTCATCTTCTGCCAGGCCCATTTCAATTGCATGCTTGTGAATGTAGTATCTTTCTTCCTTATATCCTCTCTGGGCAATGGCGTCTACAACTGCAACTAGAGATGTTGCATCTGGCAGAATACCATCACGCAATTGCATAAGATGGAAAAGCTTAAGTGATGTCTCAGGAAAGTTATTCTGCAGACAACCATGAAGCATAGTGTTCCAAGTCACAATATTTCGAATTGGAATCTTCAAGAACAAATAGCAAGATTCAGTTAGAATCCCACATTTAACATACATTTCTAACAATGCTGTCATAACGACACTGTCAGATTCCAATACATGTCTGGTTATATAGCCATGAACGACTTTACCCAGTCTCACATTTAGGAGTTGTGTACAAACAGAAAGAATAGTCACAAGGGTGGCAGCATCCACTTTACAAGCATGCACATGCATACACCTCACAAGATCCCATGCTTCAGAGAAATAGCAACCACGGACATACACAGAGAGCATACTGTTCCAGGAAACTGTTGCATCGCTTCTGATGGATACAGAATGATTGAAACATTTGGCCGCAAATTCAAGGTCGCCAGCATCACCATAACCGCTGATAAGGGAGCTAGTGACACATGCATCTGTCGATAATCCCATGACTAGAGAAAGGGAATGTATGCACATCACATGTCGAGAACACCCTCCCAACATCTTTGTAGCTTGCAAAGCACTTACCAAGACATCAGAACTCACTTCCATCTCAGACATCATTGACACAACCAATTTCAGGGATCTCTGAGGATGCCTACTCCAGAGATAACCATCAATCAGAATTTTCCATGATACTGCATTTCTCGCTCCCATGCCTTCAAAATAAGAATGACCGGTTGCCATCATCCCACATTTGCATAACATAAACAAAAGACTATTCCCCACATAAACATCTGTCGGAATCCCTGATCTGATCAAAATCCCATGGATTCCCTGCCCAATACAAGCAGCATCTTCACCTATCTGCGCGCATGCCTGCAATGCCGTCTCTAGAGTAACAATATCTGGTTGCAAACCTTCCTCCCTCGACGAACTGAAAACTTCTAAAGCTCGCCAACCCATTCCACATTGAGCATATCCTGCCATCATGGAGTTCCATGTCACAATATCTCTCTCCAGAATTCTATCGAAAATTTTCTCTGCAACATGAACATCACCCACCTTGTTATAGTAAACAAGAAGGGAATTGCTCAAGAAAGTATCGCCAAACTGAAGATTCCTAAGAGAATACGCATGGACCGCCTGTCCAAGCCTAAAATCTTCAGACTGACTACACACCTGAAGCAAAATGGAGAGCGTCCGCGCGTTTGGCCTCATGGCACAAGAACCCATTTCAGAACACAGAGACAGCGCCATTCCAATATACCCATTACAAGAGTAACCACACAACATTGCATTCCATGCCGCGACGTCCCTCTCCGGCATACCGTCGAACAACTTACGGGCGTCATCGACGTCCGAACGCTTGGACAGCGCGTCCAGCACGGCGGTCGCGGCGACCACATCACCAGCGTAGCCAGCTTTGATGACACTGGCAAGAAGGGAATGAACCAAGGAAGGGGCGTCGGCGACGGCAGCTGCCGCCTTGAGCACCGAGAGGTAGATTGGGCGGTCGGGCCTTGCAGAGCCCTCCCTATTGAACCCAAGGAACGCGGAGACTGCGCCCAGATGGTCTCCTGCCTGCGACAGATCCCTGATCCGGTAGCAGACCGCGAAGCGTGCAGCCTCAGAGGAGCACGAAGCCGCAGAGCACGAGCAGCAGCGCAAGCTCTGCTTCCATGGCCATTTGTACGAAGCAATTCGCATAGTCCTCTTTTCCTTGTCCATGCAAATACGCCAACTTTTGTGTCGCTGTGATTAGATCCTGGCCGTTCGTCAGCGATCCAACCGCCATAAGAGGAGATCTCATGTCGTTGGCCTTTTGGGTTTCTGGTTCTTTTCTCTCTCAGCCAAAAACACAAACACCCACCGCCTCATCCAAAATTAGGTCTCGCGTCCGCATCGTATCGTATCGTCTTCCTCCGCCTCCTCCTTATCGATCTCATGAAGTGCTCGAAGAAGGATTCCGATGAGGTATCCGTCATTTTGTTGTGGATTTGTTTTTGCGATCGGTTAAAGGATTCTTTGCTTTCTAACTGATGATTTCGACATTGGAACAGGACAAGATCGTGAGGAAGAAGAAATCCAAATCGAACAAGCGCCGGCGGAGGGGCTCGCCGTCTTCGTCGTCCTCCTACTCCTCGGAACCCGAGGATGATCCCCGCGCCCAGCGGCGGCAGCGGCAGCGGAAGAAGGGCTCGACTAAGTCGGAGAAGCAGAGGAAGGAGTCGAAGAAGTCGGGTCGGAAGAAGCCCCGCAGGTCTTCCCGCCACCGGAGGCGGATTAGCGCTAGCCTGTCGAGCGACCGGAGCTGCTCGGCCTGCAGTCGGAGCTCTTCCTCCGGGGGTAGCGCGGATGGGCGGCGACGGCACCGGCGGTCGAGGAGCCCGGCGGCGCGGCCGGATAGGAAGAGGAAGTCGAGGGCAAGGAGTGGGTCCAGGGGGAGGAGTCGGAGGAGGATGAACGACGAGAGGGAAGGGAGGAGGTTGAGGTCTCGGAGTTGTTCGGCTTGTCCGAGTAGAAGCGTTAGCAGCAACAGTAGAGGGAGAAGTCCGGTAGGAGGCCGAAAGCGCACCAAGCAGAGGGATATGGAGATTGAGAAATCAAAGAGGTTTCTGTCTGAGGAGATGGTGCCAAGAAATGATAGTGATAAGAATGTTGAGAAGGACCAGAATATTCAAGCTTGCGGTAATTCCGCAGGTTCTCGGAGTAAGGATGATGCATATCAAGTTCAGAGGAAGTTGGATGCCCATCCTCGAAGCCCACGAATGAAGAGCTCACAAAGGGTAGTAAGGAAGGATGAATGCACTCACGAGGAGGAAGGTGAACTGGTTCCGGAGAAAGCATATAATCAACCTTCTGAGAAAGCCAATGCTGGTGAGGATGATTTCACCGAGAAGAATGAGAACCCAAGTAATTCCGTCAGTCCGGTCGCCGACTTAGAATTGATTCTGAGGCAGAAAGCATTGGAGAACTTCAGGAAGTTTCGCAGTGGTGCTTCCACAAATAGGGCAGCCATTGCTAGTCCAGGAAACCAAGCTAGTGAAATCAAGGATGATCCTTCTGAGGTTGTGGAGTTGCGGCAAAAGGCATCAGAAAATCTCAGGAAGTGTCAAGATGGAATTTCAGCTAATAGAAGAACCCATCCTGATATGGAAAATGACGCTACAGAAGCTCATGAGGATCCTCCCGAAGTTATAGAGATGAGGCAAAAAGCGCTCGAGAATTTCAGAAAATCACAAGGGGGAATTTCAGTCAATTCAAGACCAGTTGTTAATGGAGACAATGGATCTGATCAAACTTTGTCCTATGATAAACCTCCTGGTTCAGTAGATGTTCAAAATTCTGAAAATTTAGTACGCCACAGGTTAACTACTTATCATGAGCAGCAAGTAAGAATTCATGGTGATAACAGACAGTCTGGACGCCGGATGAGGTCAATTGTGACTATCCCAGAGAGAGGTATTGTGAAACCAAATATCAGTAGTCAGAATTCCTGTAACATTTCTAAAGTAGCAAATATGTACTTGCCAGATAACTCAAATGAAAGCCAAATCATTCGCAGCCCAGTAGACGCTGATAAACCATCTACTGAAGCTCCTTCCTTGGGAACCTCACTGGAGGAAGACAAACAACATAAACAGATAGATGCTGAAACTAATAATATTACCGAGGCTGATGTGCAGATGGTTGCAGGGATTTCTGCACCTGAATCTGATAGTAGGCTAGAAATCAAGGAAGAAAATGCTGGGTCTCAGTTTCAGGAAAAGAAATTTTCTAGGATGCATGATGGAGAGTTGGTGCAGGTTGATCTTAAGCTCATTGTGTCAATCTGAAATGAGAATGTAATGGAAGGAAAAAAAGGAACAGAAAATCTTTACTCACCACTTTGTTTGTTTCTTTGGCAGGTGAGTTACAAGGTTTATATACCAAATCGGGCTCCAGCCTTGGCCCGTAGGAAGTTACAGCGTTGAATATGGCACAGTAAGTTCTTATTCTTGTTCCGTTTCTGTTTTATTATGGTCGATTAGAGTCTGATATAAATCCTTTAATTGCACAACTCTCTGCATAATACCCATAATGGTTTTGGAAGGGGAAGCCATATAATCAATGCACAATGAAAATAAATAGGTAACTGCTCTTCTCATTTTTAAATAGTTTATTCTAGAATGTCGTGATTCTTATTTCCTGAGCATGAGTGATTCTAATAGTAATTGTGTAGCTCACTTTTTACTAATTTGTTGGACTCAGTCATTCAGATACTATTTCATTAGATAAGTGGAAGATGCAGACAAATGCTGAAAAGGATGATGGTTCACTTTAATTTAAATGTTTCGTATAATAACAATAATAATATTATTATTATATGGTATGTATTGTGTATCTGATATATATAGATATATATATGGGAATATATGGTGCATACAAAACAAACTTTGCACTGTGCATACAGGTTCATAGGAAACATTGAGTCTACGTTTCACAAATTGAGTACCTCACTTATCATAGTACATTACTTGGTCTGGGCGGATAGCGGAAATCGAACCCGCATCTTCTCCTATGGATTGTAGGCTCCATGTTCCTTATGAGTACGTATGCACCTTAGTGCGTGCGCGTGCGTGTGTGTGTGTGCGCGTGCGTGCATGTGTGGGTGTGTGTGCGTGCGGCGCGCGCGTCTGTGTGTGTCTGTCTGTGTGTGTGTGTGTGTGTGTGTGGGTGTGTGGGTGGGTGGGTGTGTGTGTGTGCGTGCGTGTGTGCGTGCGTGTAACGTGCTTGCACTAGAATTTTCTAAATTGATAATCTTTTTATGAATATATTTAGGTAGTCTCTACAGTGTTGTTGCATAATATAATGCCATGTCAGACTATGTGTTCTGAAAATCTTAGACATGATGGAGAAAATGAGTGCTTCTGTAGAAAAGATGCAGGTTCCCCTTCAAAAAGAACAGTGAGAATAAATATACAGGTTCATTTTTATCGAAAAAAAAGATGCTGGTTTATATCACTGAATATATGTAAAGCCAAATTACCAAATTCTCCCAATTTTCATGGGGATAATTCATAAAGTATCTTGGGGATGGGATTTCAAATTGTCTTTACTGATAAAAAAAAGTTGTATATTGCATCGCAAAGTTGCCAGTTGGTTTTCAAATACTGATTTGGGGCTTCAGCGTTATCTGGAAAATGTATGATAAAAATTCCATAGATATCACTGATGCTGAAAATTGTTAGAGGAGATTTGAAAATTTCAATGATCTGATGGCAAAACTGATCGGCTATCATCTTTCCATTGTTCTTTTTCTTTCCTTTTTAAGGACTAAGACTCCATGGACATCATCAGTAGAACTCCTGGATGTTATTTTAAAGAAATTTGTGTTGTTACTTCCTCGTGGTTGGCCTTCTACATCTGGAAAACACCCAAAACTAATGCAGCTAACATTTTCTTTGCTTTTCAAAATACACTGAATTGATATGTCCCTCTTTTACACAAGAATATTGGAACAGACAAAGTTCAAAATATGGTTAGGTTATCATATTTCCATTTGGGGGCACGGATTGTACTGCGCCTGTGGGCGTAGTAATTACTGCGCCTGTAGGCGCAGCATACTCCTTTTACCCTTTCCATTTATTTCTTTTTTTTTCCTGGATATTAATCCTAAGGTAGGATTGTTTCTTTGTTTTTTCTAAAGCTACTTTGGTACAAAATAAGTAGGTCAATCCCAGCTTATTTACCAAAATGTTTACCAATTTCCACTGATCACATTACAAAAGTTACAACCTTATAATTTTTGTTTTAGAATCCTCCTTCCCATCCATCTTTCCCTTTCTCGCTCATCTCTCCTGCACTTAGGTGGTGGCCGCCACCATTGCCGGAGGTGTTGCTGACTATAGTTGTCAGCCCAAATAATAAGCTGGTCAACCAGCTTATTTATTTTTAGTGCTAATAAGCCAGCACTTGACCCAAAAGCTTGTTGTGGACCCTTATCACGTTACAAAGATTACAACCTTCCTAGTATATATATATATATTTTTTTCAATCTTCCTTTCCATCCATCTCTTATTTTCTTGCTCATCTCTCCTCCACTCTCTTAGCCTTTGGTTGTGACCATCTGCCGACGGCATCGCCATCAATGGTTGTGGTGGCAGACCGAGGAGCGTGGCTGCCCTCCCAACGAAATTGGGACAAGGGCTGCATCTGCCTCCAGTCCCCCCTCTATAAGTGAAGCATGGTAGCTGCCTTCCTCCTAAGAAGTGGATAGTGGTGCTTAGAGATGGAGCTCGTGTCGGGCCCGTTGGACTGGCATGGGCCCTTGTCTGGCCATGTTGTGCCCACCCAATGAAATTGGGCACGACACTACACAGAGCCCGATAGCCCTATTTACTGCCAAAGCATGATTTTTTAATTTGGCTTCATAAATTCATATACTATATAATATATATGTAATAATAATATTTACTATATAGACTTATACTTTTATGTTAATAGTGATATATTAATAGGTTATTATTATATTACAATTACATAATATATTATAGTTGTATAATATTTTACACATAATATATATTAAAATTTTAAAATACTAACTACACAAAAAATTGAAATATTAAAAAAAATATAGAAGAATGACGGTGGTTTGGCAGGACACATCGGCACAGCCAAAACCGTGTCGTGCCAAGCTGTGCCACCGAGGAGGAATTTCCGGCACAACATGACACAACACTGTAACAACATGGTACGAGCATGAACACGATCAGGGTCAAGCACGTACTGATTAGCACGAGCACACATGAAAGTTCATCTCTAGTGGTGCTACCCTCCCCATATATATATATATATATATATATATATATATATATTAGATCACATGATTGTGATATTTAAATTCAAATGATAATATCTAGATCAGGTGCATAATTATAATATTTCCCCTCATAAAAAATACAATATCTTATCTCACATAAAAAAATAAGGATATTTTAGTCATTTAAACATAATAAGAACTTGTCTGTTGTCTAATTACCAATCATCATTTTTATCCAAATATGTACGAAATGCTTGAAGTGTAAACTTATTCATAATAGGAACTTATCTCTTGACTACTTTCAGCATTTTGCTTACTGAAACTAAATGCTTGAAATGTACCTCTTGATTAAATTGGTGCAAAAACTTCTTTTTGAGAAGAATTGGTGCAAAAACTGAATTTATCAGCAAAAAAAATCTTTCCTGTTTGTACTTTCCTCCAATGAATATTGAGCATTTTTCCTGTATTTCCTGTATTACAGCTCCTGATGGAATGAAATTTTACACGATGTGGTCATGAGGTTTCATTGGGTGCTCAGAATGGTGAGAGAAATCATGACATAATATTCAGGGGAATTATATCTCAATCATGTTGCTATATTATATGGTCCATTGTGTAATAGCAGGCAGCATTTTCTCGGGCAAGCTCCTGTTTGTAACAAGCAAGCTGGTCTAGTAACTATGAAGTTCCTGTTTGTAGCAAGCTAGCAAGCTTCACATTGTTCAGCTTGAAAAACAAATTTTTTTTTCAGCTTGATAAAACTCTAATGAAGATAATCAAATCTTTATATTCCAATTTATATTGTCAATATGACCATATGTTCTAATATTTCCATAGAAGTTATGCTTTCAGAATCAATTTGAGCACTTGGGAGTTCATTTTGACAGCCATGGACCCTTTTTCATGTTTCCAGTTTGAAGGCCAACCGGATGCTGCAGATGATTTGAGAGAGATCTTTCTGTTCAAAATTTTAAGCTTCAACAAACGTTATGCTGATGTAATAAGTACATTGCCTGTTATGTTTTAGTTTTATTGTAATTGTCGCCACATCCTTTGCATTCGTGTTTAAGTGTTACTTTAAGTGTTACCAGGTAATATTATTGCAGCTAGGGGTGTTCACCGGATCGGATCGACTCAATGAACTTGACGATTCGAACCGATCCAATCTCAATTGAGTCGGATCGGATTGTTGGTTGGTCGGGTCGAATCCGAACCGACCCGATCATAACCCGATCATCAACGGGTCGGGTATATGTTTCAATTTTTCGAACTCGATCAATCCGATCCAATCCGATGATCCGAACATTTACATATTTTTTATTAAATTTAAATTAATTTACTCTTAATAAGAATTTTATATTACTTTAAAATTAAAATATATTATAAATTTACACTTTAGATCATTATAAAATATTTAAAAAATATTTTTTTTTTACTTTTAAAATATAATTGATGTTGAGTATTATAAAAAATAATTAAAAAGATATAAAAAAATTAATCGAATAAATCGATAGGCCCAATCCGATCCAATTAAGGTTAGGTTGGACCGAATTTGATGATTACTTTGTCGTGAATCCGATTCAATTCAATCCGAACAAAATTAATCTGGTTGGATCGAATTTGAGATCGGATCGGGTCAAACCCTTAATTGCAGCAGTTCACTAGTTATTATAGTTTTCTATGGAAGGTCATTATAGTTGCCTATCTTTTTTTAGTTTAATATTGGTACAATCCTATTTCTACGGGTATATCGTGAGCTCATTCTTTATGGGTCATTAGATGAGTTATTTATTTTTTGATTTATGAGGCAAAACTATCATATCATATCTATAGATTTTATTTTTTTTTAAATTTTATTTAACCATTGCCAACTCATCTAATAGCTCATGGGCGCATTATACCTTCATTAAATTCATCTTTTTTCTATCGAATTGAATATCTGACGATCAATTTCACAAAAATAAAAGCGTTTCTTGCATATCGAATCTTTTGGTTCAAATCATTAGATGAGTTAGTAATGGTTAGATTTTATTTTTTGATTTATGAGGCAAAACTATCATATCATATCTATAGATTTTATTTTTTTTTAATTTTATTTAACCATTGCCAACTCATCTAATAGCTCATGGGCGCATTGTACCTTCATTAAATTCATCTTTTTTCTATCGAATTGAATCTCTGACGATCAATTTCACAAAAATAAAAGCGTTTCTTGCATATCGAATCTTTTGGTTCAAATCATTAGATGAGTTAGTAATGGTTAGATTTTATTTTTTGATTTATGAGGCAAAACTATCATATCATATCTATAGATTTTATTTTTTTTAAATTTTATTTAACCATTGCCAACTCATCTAATAGCTCATGGCGCATTGTACCTTCATTAAATTCATCTTTTTTCTATCGAATTGAATCTCTGACGATCAATTTCACAAAAATAAAAGCGTTTCTTGCATATCGAATCTTTTGGTTCAAATCATTAGATGAGTTAGTAATGGTTAGATTTTATTTTTTGATTTATGAGGCAAAACTATCATATCATATCTATAGATTTTATTTTTTTTAAATTTTATTTAACCATTGCCAACTCATCTAATAGCTCATGGGTGCACTGTACCTTCATTAAATTCATCTTTTTTTCTATCGAATTGAATCTCTGACGATCAATTTCACAAAAAATAAAAGCGTTTCTTGCATATCGAATCTTTTGGTTCAAATCACTAGAGTCATTGAGAAATATATGAAGGTTGCTCATTATCAAATCATAATTCCAAATGCCAACAGATACAAATGGGTGTTGTGTACATGAAAAAAAAAACAAAACAAAAACATTGTACAGCAAGTCAGAGACGGTGGATGGTTCAAAAGTCTTGAACAGACAGCTTGAAGGATTGTCATCTCATATGAAATGCACGTCTCCTCTCTCCTCTAAAGTTGACACGCAATTCGGGTGACTTTGGCTTCGTTATGCCCTTGGTTGATCTAAAAATGGTTGCAGCAAATGATTATATCAGAAGAAAGATTGAACGAGAAAATTTAGCATTGAGAAGATCAGAAATAAGAATTGCTCACTTTTGAGGGAGGAATGGATTGTCAAATCTAGGAAGAGGCCTTGCATGAGGAACCATCGTCCTTCGCATATGTTTGACTGCCTTTTCTTCCTCAATCTTCACAGTCATAATAAACAAGAGGTCTTAGCTATTTATGAGTAGTAAAACTCAGAGCGAATAGATAATAATCTGAATTGGAATACTGTTCTATACCATTTTTGCATGCTCCTGTTCCTCTCTCAATCTTTTGTACGTCTGTTCCTTCTCTTTAATCTGCGCACAAGAAACTTCCGATTACAACCTTGTGTTTTTGTTTTCCCGCATCCACCAAATTATGTATAAAGGATATCTCTGTCACCTTTTTATCAAATTCTGATCGGTCAGCAGCTCTGTGATCTACATGTAGCACAAACTCTTGAACTTCGGTAAGCGGCTTCCTTTCTCTTTCGGGAAGTGGAATGGGATCGCTGCATAGAAACACAGATCACATATTACATCTTCGTCTTAGATGGTAACAAACACAAGACCAAGAAGTTGTTGCGAACTGAAAGTTCAAGAGTTCGTGCTACATGTCGATCGGTAGCTCTATGATCTGTAGCACAAATTCTGAGCTACTGTTCGATATGTTGCACAAACTCCTGAACTTCAGTAAGATGCTTCCTTTCTCTTTTAGGAAGTGGAATGATCACATCTACATCTAAGAAGTTCAAGAATCCATGCTACATGTCAATCAGTAACTCTATGATCAACATGTAGCACGAACTCCGTAACTTCAGAAAGAGGCTTCCTTTCTCTTTTAGGAAGTGGAATGATCACAAGGACAAGAAGTTGTTTCATTTAGCATTATTACCTGGTCATAATGGGCTGTGCTCTGAAAATTCTGTTTTGTGCTTCTTCCCTTTCCATCCTTTGTTTCTCTTCCATCTTCCTCTGCAATTCCTCTTCATGCCTTATAAGGCTTTCTAACTGGAATGCTTCAGGCTTTGTACTTTGCTTAGGCTCAGGTTTTGGTGGAATCTGCGCAACAAGGTAAAACATTACTATTACATGGAAAACGAAAAGAAAAAAAAATGTAAAATCTGTAAGCAAGTCTTTGATTAGTACCACTGGATAGTCTGTTGTATATGGGTAAGGATTAGCTTTCGGTACTCTGGCTCTTTCCTCTTGCAGCTCTTTCTGCAAAACCTTTTCGACAAAGTATCTATCTTTCTCAATTCCACGCTCCTAAAACGAAGCAAGATAACAAGAGGATCAGATTATTATTTACTACTGTATTAAAAGCAGCAGTAACTTTTCCCTTATCATGAAAACTCACCTCTGTGTGGAGATGGAAAGGATTAGGAATCGTGATGCGAGGAACTTCCTTCTTCTCATAATTGGAAGATTCGGAATACAATGAAAGCTGAAAGATGTCATTGATAAGTAATCATTTCAATGTAACCCATATATTCTAGTCTATCAGATTCTGATCTGTTACCTTATCAAAGAGATCGACCATAACTGGAGGAGGGCCTAATCTAGCATCGGTCGCAAAATGAAATTCCTGAGGAGTTGTTACTTGTGGCTTTGCATGGCCTAAAACATTTTCTCCCCTGGTTTCAAGAATCTACAAAAGAAACCAAAAACCTTTGTAAATCAAGAAAGTCGACAAGTATGACGTAGAGTTGAGTATGACATACCCTCTTATTAAGTGGTCTAGCCTTAAACTTTGGCATCTTTTCAAGCTCTTCCAACTCTAATTCCTGAGTACTTTTTATCCTAAAATAGAAATTAAAGGTTAGATTTTTTTTATAATCAAACGCAACCTAACTAATGCAATTTTCTTATTAAGTGTTCCCTACTTTGGAGGTCGAGCTCGTAATGATGTTTCAAGATGAGGAGGCCGTGGTTCAGTTAGTTTGCAAGTCTTGTTCTGGACCTGTACGATTAAATTTCATTATGGTGGCATTGAAACACTAAGGCCAATATATAAGGCACCATAGAAGATAGGCTAAGAAGTTCTACCTGGACTGAAATATCAGTGGAGGCTATTGATGATGTTTCAGCATGTTGATTTGCCCTCTCCATTGTCTTCAAGTGGAATTTCTGTGTAAATGTCAACAAATCCTGAGTAAGATTATTGATGTTGATAATTCTTCAGAAAAGTTTATACAAGTAAAAATACCTGAAATGCAGGAGGTTGTGGAGCACTTCTGGGCAATGCTGGGAGAGTGGGTGCTTCCAGAATCTACAACAAAATCCATTCAGGGTCAGTTACTATATAGATCAAGTTTCTGTGTTTTAAGTAGCTCTAAAGAGAAGAAATTAGATCCAGGACCAGAGTAAAGGTGACAAACCTTTTTATTCAATGGACGAGCTTTAAACTTGGGCATCTTAGCCAACATCTCCTCCTCTAGTTCAGCGGAGCTCTTTATCCTTACTGCACGGACGCGATGAGTTGTCTCAAGTGAAGGTTCCTTTGGCCTTGTCAAAGCAAGTCTCGTCCTCCTTTGTGCCATAGAGGCTGTATCCTCCTGAAAAGAAGCAAGGTAACAAGAGGATTAGATAACTCATCGTAAAAAAAATGAGTAGAGTTGATTGAAACTTTGTATTTTCATGCTACTCATGTTTCGGTTCATGGTCTACAACAGGTTACTGCTATTTGTTTAGTATATTTCAGGATCCAAAGAAACATTGTAAAATATTCATGCATATGACAAGTTAACTCAATTTTGTCTTGAATATAATCATATACATCCCAAGTAGAAGGTGGTATGAGAACAAGTTAATATTTTTGTCTTGTAGGCCCAGAAGACAGAAAAAACAGAGAGGATTGCAAAAATTTGCACTAACATGTGAGAGTGATCGATTCTGGAAAAAATCCAACTCTCTGGTCTTTGTCTGAAACTTGTTCACCATCTCAGCAGCTGAGATAAATGGAATTGCTTCCTGCTGAATAACATCAAAAGGTGAGTCGAAGGACCAAACATGGGTATGTATAATCCATATATATTACCAGATTTTACATACCCTTCGAGTTGACTTGTCTTCTTGGCCACCTTTAGCAACAGATGGAACCATATCACCAGCTAAACCTAATCTTGACTTGTGGGGAAGCACTCTAGTTTTCACATTGAGTATCTGAGACAACAATATCAAATATATCACTATGGACTGTAACATGTAGTCGTATCCATAATGGAAAAGAATATAAAGATAACTCTACCTGCCTAGACCTTCCATCATCCAACTTTTGTCTTTTTACGGCTTGATTCTCTTGAGCAATTTCAGTAGTGATTGCAGGCTTAGCTGCAGAGCCACTAGGATACCTGCGCAAATTATGAGCACATTCTTATGATGACTAACATTTGATTACTTTTGAGTACAAATTAAGAAATAAAGACTTACTTGAGTATACTCTTTGGTTTAATGCTTTTCGAAGACTGAGCCGGAGGAGATTTAGGTTTTGGTTTCTGAATGGATTGTTTGATAACTGATCTGCCAACTTTTGCAGTCAAGTTCTTCAAACCACCCAATCCTGTTACTTTTTCCCCAATTTTCAGCACATTAGGAGTGATGCAATCCTCAATACTGGACTTCTCTTTTGCACCAATGGGTGCAGAAGTTTTTATAGAGACCCTATGTGTTTTCGGGGTGCTAGATTCTGTGAGACATTACAAAGAAGCATAAATTAGAGCATTGATAGTTGTAGCTAAGTGCACAAACGGAATAATGTACCTAGGAAGGAAATTAGAAATATTGTCCATGGATTGAATTTACTGTACCTGTGGCTAAAGCAGAGGAATGGAGGATAGGAAACTCAAAAGGTGTTTCCTTCTTGCTCAAAGAGTCGTTACTGTAAAATGGTCAGAGAAAATAATAAGTTTGACATTTGATCGATGGTTTCTCTAGACATCAGCACAGGAGAGGGAGAATGAATAAGTTGCTGACCTTGTTGCCTCATTTGGTTCAACCATTTTGTCGATCATCTGATCAGCAGCTTTGGCTGGTGCTTCTTCTACCTTCTGCGATTGATCCACTTTTCCGAAGTCACATAGACTGCCGGATTGGATGTTTCTCCCCGCTCTAATTTTAGGCATGAATGCTTCAATGATGTAATAGGACGCAATGAGAACATGAAACAGGTCCAATGAACCAAATTTATCGCAACCAATTTCATTTCAGAAAGAAAAGAGTCGCAGACTATATCTAATTGGGACGAAATCACAACAAAAATTAAGCCCAATTTTCTAGCTTAACACAAGATTCTATAGGGAAATGTCAAATGGCTGAAAGGACCTCCTTTTATCTGAGAAAAATACAGCCCCAAACCAGGAAAAATAGGGTTCTACAATACTAAAACACGACGGCATCTTACGAGACAGGACGGGGCGTAGCTGAGCGACGTCTCAACCATTTTTTTCGCAAAAGATTTCATTTCAGGTATAAAGGACTCTAATTAAGATGAAAACACAGTAAAAACTAAGGGCAAATTTCTAGTTCAACATAATGATTTCATAGGGAAATGTCAAATGGGAAGAAAGGACCTCGTTCAATCCAAGAACAACGCCCCAAACCAAGAAAAATGGGTTCTACGAGAGCTTACGAGATGGGGCGTAGCTGTGCGAGGCCTCGAACCAGATCTCCGCCCGGCGAACCTGCTCCGCCGTCTCCTCGGCCACGAAATCGAAGTACTTGGGCGCACAGAACTCGTACGCCTCATCCATCTGGATCACGACCTCGGCCGCACCGCCTTCGCCGCCGCCGCCTCCCGTCGCCATCCTCCTCGTCGTCTCCGCTCCTCTCACTCCCCGCCGCCTCCCTCCGGTCGATCGAGAAGGGTTGTCTTGGTCTTCTTCTAACGCGATGGGTTTGTTTCTAGTTGTTAAGGAAATGGGTTTAATGCGGGGGGGATGACGAAGAAAGAAAGGAAGGGTAACGTTCGGATTTCCAACGGTCGAAAATTTTTGAAACGGCGTGAGACGGAGGACGCTCGCCGGAGGGAGTTTGCTGATTGGGTCGGGCTGTGGGGCCCAAATAACGGCTACATAGCTCAACGCATGTGCTAGTCATTACAGTGCCCAATAATAAAATAATAATAATAATAATAATAATAATAATAATTTTATGGATCCTTGAATCTATAATGTACGATTAAAAATAAATAAATTATTTAAAATTTATATTTTCTATTTATATTTTTCAATCATAAATTTATGATTCAATAGTCTCACGGTAGTCGATCCCACCTAGTGGAATAAGACATTGTTGTTGTTTGTTATTGTCTCACGGTGTATTTTATTTAATTAAGGTTCGTCTTTATTAAAGAATCAAATGTGTAAACTCTTTTTTAAGATTGATTTAACAATTTTTTTGTTAAATGTTATTCTTTTATTTATTCATCTATTTCTTCTTTATTTTTTTCTCTAATTTTTCTTTACTTTATTCATCTATTTCTTCTTTATTTTTTTCTCTAATTTTTCTTTACTTATATATAAAAGTGAATGAAATAAAATATGAATGAGTTTGAAGTTTGAACCTACTTAATTAGGTTGATTTATATATATATATATATATAGATCAGTTCAAATAATTATAGACTCCTCTAGAAAAAAATGGTAATTTCATATGTAATTTAGTATTATTAATTTGATCCAAATTTATATTTTCATTTTCATTGGAACACACCAGTAAATTAAAGACGTCAATGTGTACATCATCATACACAAAAGTCATAATTTATCAGAATTTATTTCTATGTTCAAAACAAGTAATTGCTTAAAATGGCATGTGTGAAACTTCCAAAGTATGAATACAATTAATTAGGTAGGACTCATTAAATATATTCACATTGAAAATTTAAAAAAAAATTATAATATATATATATATATATAATTGTAAATAGCAGTATAAATACCCTGTAGTTTGCACATATTTAACAATCGGTGCTGAATATTTCTTAAATTAAAAAAAAAATTGATCTCCATCTAATATTAAAAATGGGGCTCATATGAGTTTAAACAAAGCCAGTTCAGCAACCAGAAATGTTGGTGTAAGAGGACACAAATTGATGATGGATGAATAAATTTGGACCAAAGTTATGATAAATAGTAACAATATAAAAACTATAATAATGAGGGGTCACGGGAATTTAGTGAGTGATTTAATTCTACAATGATAATGAATACTATAAAAAGAAAGGTCCATTTAATTTTTCCACATTGGACTAATTTTTGGACATTGGAGGCTAAGATTTTTTTACTAACTTTTTTCCACATTTGACTAATCAAATTTCGAAGAAAATTATTAAAGAATTGATATTTCCCGGTTTGATATATTAAACATTGTGCGTGGAGCAAAAAATGAGTAATAAGATAAATTAAATCTTTTAGTTATTATTTAATTTTACTGTTTACGTTATATCTTAATTATTAATATTTTAAATTAATGGTGTTCTACGTGTATGGATGCCACTTGATATATTATTTTAGCTATCTATCAAACTTTACAATTCCCTTTTTCCATGGTATCATGAACATATTAAAAAAATATTAGAATATTTCTAAAAAAATATTCTTAAAAAAATAGAAACATTTATTTTTCTGTTTTTCGAAAAACTAAATAAAACATCTAAGAAACATGTAGTGGGTTAAGCCCATGGGCTGGCCCGAGAGAGCCAGACGTGTAATGGGCCTGTGCACGTGTAATTGGAAAATGCTCTTTTTTTTAATGTAATAAAAATATATATTTTTTATATCGATATATTTGCTATTTTGTGGATTTTTAATTTCAAATAGAAAATAAAAATATTTTTTAATATTTATGGAGGGTTCTTCCAAGGTTGTCAATATCTCGATCTTTTACTATCTATCTTACGATATTCCTATATTTACCTTCTATCGATCCTCGATTTAATTCATAAGATCTTTAGATTTTTCAAAAAATTAAACGATCTTTGTCCGATTGTCAATCTTGCAATTCTCTTCCGATCTCAAATAAGATCTTCATTTTAATAATCTTAGAGGGTGCTAAGTTGATAGTATTAACTCGTACCTCCACTCAATCAACTCAATTCAATTTAAAAAGTTTTGAATAGAATTTTCGAGATAGATATGGTTTTAAAGAATTATAAGCTTACAACTCGATACACCAAAATATCAATATTAATGATAATTAGTTTCTATAAAATCACTTAAATTGTTATATTAATTTAGTACTTATTATACTTATATTTGTCCTTAAATTTTTTAATTTTTTTAAAATTAGACCTACGCCAACCTGAAACTTTTTTGGATCCAAATATCACTCTTATCTACCATCTGGAAAAAAAATGGAAAAATGAGAAAACAATGTAGCAATAGTTGTATTTTCCACTAAGTAGGTAAGACCCATTCTTAAATCCTTTCTTCTATTATACTGTGTTACCAAGTTATAAAATATTTTCTGAAATACTTTTGAAAGAAATACCACACACACATTTGTTATTTTTTAATAATAATATAATTTTTTATGAGAAAAATGTCAACGTAAATTAGGAAAAAGCATTATTTGAATAGTGATTTTTCATAAAACAAACACAGCTGTTAGTGTAGACATCAACACAATTTTCACAAAAAAAGCTTCTTGCTCATAGTTTTAATACTGCAGAAGAGATAAGTAAAATAAAAAATAATGTCAATGTAAATTGAAAAGATATTTCTTAGATGTCAAAATTCGAATATCCATTCCTTATATTATTTAAAATTATAAATTTAATGATGACAATTGTTAGTATATATTTAATTATATCAGAGTATTATGAATTCAAATTTTCACCATCTATATTTATAATCATTATATACGGCATATTTTTTTACTGAAAATAAGTGTCCAAAAAAGATATTTCAAGGAAAAGTACTCTTTAATAAAACATTTTTGTATTCAGTTTATGTTAAAAAAAACAAGAATCATGTAACGTGGGAAAATTGTGAAAGAGTTTCGTTTACCGAAAAAAAGAGCAAATATTTTCCATAATATAATTTTTGAGTTGATTGAAAAAAAAATATTGTTATTAAAAAAAAATTCTATTATCTGGACCAAAATTTTCAATTAACTAATAATGGTTAACCGATAATTTCAGTTTGATTCGATTAATTCATCGAAATTATACATTTTAAAATTTGTTATTAAACTATTAATCTTGATTTTATTGTCAAGCCAAATATAGATATCTAGTTGGAAAATAAATCAATAATTGATAAAAAAAATAATTACACATAACATTACGAAAAATAAGAAATATCATAATAAAAAAAATCAAAATTTTAGTGTAATGTTAATTCGTACCAATCACCCATTTTTATTACAAAAGCAAGAACAAATTGTTCTTGCTCAGAGCAAGAACAATTTTTTTCTTGCTTTTACTTTACCGTATTAAATTATTTTATTTTAATAAATACATAATAATCTATAGTTAATTAGAATTAATCGGGCGACCAGAGAGTGGACGTCCATGAAGTTGAAGAAGGATCAGCGGACGTCCACTCTGCTGAAGCAGCGGGCGACCAGAGAGTGGACGTCCATGAAGCTGAAGAAGGAACAGTGAGCGACCAGAGATGCTGAAGAAGGATCAGCGACGTCCACTCTGCTGAAGCAGCGGGTGACCGGAGAGTGGACGTCCATGAAGCTGAAGAAGGATCAGTGGGCGACCAGAAATGCTGAAGAAAGTTGAAGAAGGATCAACGGACGTCCAGAAAGCTGAAGCTGAAGAAGGATCAACGGGCGATCAGAGATGCTGAAGGATGCTGAAAGAGGATCAGCGGACGTCCACTCTGCTGAAGCAGCAGACGACCAGAGGGTGGACGTTCATGAAGCTGAAGAAGGATCAACAGACGTCCACTCTGCTGAAGCAGCGGACGACCAGAGAGTGGACGTCCATAAACTTAATATTAATTTTATTTTTTTCTCATTTTAATCAAATATTTCATTTTAATTATTACAATATCAATTAATTCATTCAAGCACCTTACTAGGACAGCACCATAACAATATTTCACTTCTATTCTTTCCACGTGAACAAAAAATGAATATTCCCTCTAATTTTCATCACTCTTATTCCTTTACCAAACAGGGCTAAGTAGGTAAGACCCATTCTTAAATCCTTTCTTCTATTATACTGTGTTACCAAGTTATAAAATATTTTCTGAAATACTTTTAATATTAAAAAAAACAAGAAATATCACAATAAAAAAATCAAAATCTAGTATAATGTTAATTCATACAAATCATTCATCAATTAAAAAAAATAGAAGACATACTAAGCAAATAAAAGAATTAAGTGTGCAAGCAATATATAAAAAGTCATATAAAAAATATATTTATTAGCATACAAAATATGTAATAATAATATTTATTATAATTATCAGTTAATTTCGAGTTTTAATTAAAATTCCGATTAAATAATCGAACCGGTCCAATATAATTCAGTTCGGATAATTCGTGGCTTGAAAAAATATTTTATCGGCCGGCGGCGGCGGCAGCGGCGGCGGCAGAGGAGGAGGAGGAGGAGGAGGAGGAGAGCGAGTTGGTGGCAGTTCGGAACGCCGGCCGGCAGCAAGGAATGCGAAGATGATGCTCGGCCGAGGATTCCGCCCCCGCTGCCGATTCCTGGAGCGCTTCGTCTCCGCTTCCAGCTCCTTTTTGCTCCCAGCTCCAACACTCGTCTCTTGCGCCCCAAATCCATCACCTCCGATTTCTCACCACCTCAGCCAACCCAGTCCCGTGGCGGCAGCAGTGCCGCCTCTCTTCTGCAGTCGACCGGCGACGACGTCGTCAACATCGACGACGGAGGAGGAGAAAGAGGAAGAGACCAACGTTCCCAGCTGCGACTCCTCAGCGTACTCGTCCGCTCGGATTCAATGCCTCAAACGCGACGCAGTAAGCTGAACTCTCCTCTCTGCTTTATAAAGCATGGCATCAAGAGTTGCTAAGCAGTGACAGTCTTAGCAAGAATCTAAACTTGATATGCGCTGGTAAAAAACGAATTTTTTTTGAAAGAAAAAGATCTGGATGCTAATTTAGTGATACCATTTTGCACAAATTCTATGTGCATTGTTTAGCATTTAGTTATGAGTTAACTTATCAGAAGGCTGTATTTGATATTATATATGGTGTAAAAAGCATCCTAAAAACTTATAAAATTAAGAAAAGAAGGAAAAGTGATGCATCATTGACTGAGGAACTGGTGTTACAGGATGCACTTTCGGAGGCTCTTTTGTGTTTTGGTGCTAGTTCTGCTAGCATGGATGAATTAAGTGGCAATCAAGAGCATGATGAGGTGAGCCTTACATTGTTATTTCATACACTAGATGTTTTGTTACTGTATTGCAGTTTCATTCATGATTATGCATATAAATTGAATGGCTTCTGTAGATGGGAATTTGAGCACTCAGGAGATGACTTAAGCTGACTAAGTAACAAATGTAATCAAATCTATTTGAGTATATGCAAAATGTAGACTGAAGTTACATTTCTGTCATCTTTCATGTGGACACAAGAAATTCCTAGAGCCAAAATGCTTCTTCCTTTAACAATCTATCTGATTTGTAATCTATGTTGGTCGTTTTGTATATTTCTTCTCATGACAATATTGTTGTCTATAGATCTGGATAACTTCCGTATTTGCTGATGGCCAAGATGTGCATGCATGCATCTTACTTGCAGCACATTCAATTGGTCTGAACTATGCACCAAAATGTGATGTATCCATGGGTGAACAATGCAATTGGGTGAGAAATGCACAGGTGAATATCCTATCTTACGATTCTTATCAAACACTTGTAATTTACTTTCGCCCCAATATTTTTTCTACTTTGACTCTCAGTATCTTACCTTTCTTAGGAGCTCTAAAGTCTCACTCTTATTATATATATTTTGATCTATAAATATAGAGAGAATATCTTATTAGTTCCTTAGCCTAGAGCAATGCTATGTCTTATCTGAAAGCATACTTTTGATCTTAGTTTCCTTATGTGGATGCCATCTAGTTTTGTCTTTGTATTACAATATATCTTCTCAGAGAGTATGACTGGTTTAGGGAAAGCAGTGAAGCACTACCTTGCTGAAAACTAGTCAATCAAGGATATTTCTTTGGAAGTTATCAAAATGAAAACATTGAGGAACTCTATTGTTGAGAGAGAAGTTTTAATATCATTATTAAATTAGGATTAGTTACTCACATGTTGTAATGTTGTAATGGACCTTCTTGGGCTTCTTTTGATGATATTCTTGAGCCATTAGTATAATTCTCCTTGTTATGCCACTCACATTTTCTTTATGGGATTAACCATATGTACTTTGTCTTCTCTCTAGTTTCAAGATGCTTGTAGGAGTTATGAAATGTGCTTTCAACTTGTTTTCACAAACTTTATGAACACTTTAGCTTGATATGTTTTATTCAATCTTATGTTGATTTGCTCCTAAGATGTCGAGTTGTTCTTAGTTTCCTCCCTCCCTCTCTCAGTTCGGCTGCCTTGAGTTGCTCGTTGAGCATGATAAAAGATGCTTTATTGTGTTCCGCATGACTATTTGTTTTCTGTTGGTACTGTTTTTCTATTTCGACTTTACTCATCATTTAAGAAGTGTTTCATGTTACTGAAAATATCACTAATCAGGCCTTGTAAAATTTAATTCCTTCCGTTCTGCTTTGCAGGAAGCTTTTTATCCTATTGAGATAATAAATGGTCTCTGGATAGTTCCCAAATGGAGGATCCCCCAAGTATGATTTGACTTGCATCATTATTTCTTTAATCAATCTGTTCTTTTGACCATTCTGCAAAAATGATTAGAAGGAGCTGAGAATTATGTAGTGCACTAAAATTGAAAACACATTTTATTTTTAAATTGACACCAATTTCACCAATAATTTCTTAGTTGCATTTTCTCATGTTTTCAGCTTTATTTTTAGTAGCATGGAGAAAACAAGTTGACTTAGGTTGTTCTATGCTTCCTTTTCGACATTTGATCTGTACATGCTTAAATGCCTGTAAATTTGTTTACTTTACACTGCAGACATGAAGATGTGCCCTCTGAGCAGTCCATACATTAGAGTGTAAACTTGGTGATCTATCAGTTTAGCTTTTATACACCTTCTCATCCTCACAGGAAGTTTAGCTTTCACCCAAAATTAAACTTATGAAGCCCATGTAACATATACATTTCAGATTAAATTGACCTGTAAAAATCTTGACTCTTTAAACACTGGGTGCAATAAACAACATCAACAGGACGTCATTGTTGGCATTTGACTCCATGAATTTTGCTTATTGTGCACACATTGTACCCCATTTAAACAGCATACATAAGATCTTTTCCTTTGTCAAATTCATGATTTTTGGGGGTATTGATGAGGGTGTCTGGTGATATGAGCATCGTTAAAATACATATCCAAGTTAATGGTTGGTGACAATAAAAGTTTTCAATGTGGTATTTCATTAAGGGGTAAGTGTTTAATTTCATTTGTCCTACTTATACAACGCGATGTAAAACAAAGATGTAACATATCAAAATTCTATCAGTTTTGTTCCACTATACCTATTATGATCTTTTGTTTTAAAAATGATCTTTGATAAACTGGTTATACAAGATCACATTTTGCATGGTTACGTTGCCTCATGGGCAAATAATAGTTATTATTCATGATCTTCCAGGATTCACAAGCAACAAATATAATCCTTGACCCAGGAATGGCTTTCGGAACTGGTGAACACCCGACAACTAAGTTGTGTTTGATGATGCTTCATGGGTTATTAAGAGGTGGAGAACACTTTTTGGATTATGGCACAGGTTCTGGAATTCTAGGTATTGCAGCAGTGAAGGTAGCATGCAAAAAATTTTCGCTAATTTTGGTCTATTAATAAGAGAATAAGTAGCTCTATAGTCTCAGTTTTTTTTGCATCTAGCTTTTGTTTTCGCGTGTTACATTGAACTGGTTATTGTTAATATTTTTCTATTTCCATGAACATCTTGAATTCTTTCCTGGATTATTTTATGGTACAAGTTAAATTTAAAGCTAAGTGGTTCAAAGAATAAGATGACCTAAGATATATATTATTAATGGAACTTCTAAAGGAACTTTAATTACTATTTCCTTTTGGTGTAACCTTGTAGGGGGTTATGTCAGGGGTTTATGTCACTTTAAGCTGTTTTGTCATACATATCTGTTGAAACCATAGCATAAAATGAGGAACAAGGTATTCAACCAAAGAAATTAAGATAAGCATCACTTTTTAAAAGAAATTCTCCATCGTATGTCATACAAGCAAGAATTCAGTTACTAGTTTGAATATAGGAAGCTTAAAAACCATTGGACTGTTGTTCAACTCAAGAATTTTCCAAGTAGCTGCTTGGTTCGATGGGACTTTCCTTCATTCATATGAGGGCAACTCAATGATAGGATCAAATTAGTGTATGTTTATAAATCAAATGTTTATTGAGAAGAAACAACTAGGTTTTTCTAGAAGGCTGGATTTTAATGTTAGCTCCAATTAAATTGATCAAACGTATGAGATTGAGAAATGCAATCCACATAGAACGCTGTGCATGTTTATCTTTCTTCTGATTAACATAGATGGAAAAATTCCTCTAAAAGAACATAGAAGGAAAGTCACATTATCTTTTTTCCTATTTTAGGGAAGTATCATAAACCTGCTATATGTACAAAGTAAATAGGAAAATTGGTACTCGAAGTCCCATAGTGAATTAAACTTGTGCTCTTTTAGGTTTACCCTAGCCAAGTTGTCAACAGTTATATCTTTTCATTTGTGCTTTTTGATAGAACATTGTTTAGTTGTCTAACTAATATCACCGTAGGGAAACCTTGTCGACTATAAATGCTCTTGTGACTTTCGATTAAAGAGTATCACAAAATCATATTGTGGATTAAAGAATATCACAAATTTGTAATCTAAACCACATGTAATGTGAGTTTGATGTCTGCTAAAGCTTGAAATGAGATTATTCGTGTTGAAGACATGAGAGATGCTCCGTGTGATGATATATTGACAAAAAGGAAAGTTAAAATTTCTTTTAATATCATTCCTGATTAACTCTCTCACCTTTCATCATTATTCTTGGTTGATTATAGGACCTCACACTAACATTTTTCAATCTTGGTACTATGTTCTGTTGGCACGAAAACTTTAATGGTAATGATCATCCATTTTTGTTATGGTCTCTCTAATGTGTTAAATAAGCGCCTTGAGTAGTCATGATAATCTGAATCTTTTAGCGTTGTTCATTACCAAGTTTACCAAGTTTAATCATGTGGCTGAATAAGAAAAGTTTGATGATGTAGCATTGTCTGGTTTGTTCCTTGAAATGTTTCGCCTGCTATATGCTTCCACAATTGATGGATGACTGTTGGAGAGTAGCTTCTAACCTGAATATGATATGGTTCTCTGTAGATCGGAGCTGGTCTGTCCATTGGAATTGACATAGACTCTCAAGCTGTGACCGCTGCTCGTCAGAACATTGCTTTAAATGGCATGGATGACAATAGCATGTTGGTTTTCTTGGTTCCCAGTGGATCTGGGCCACTACATGATGAAGATGCTGAAGAAACAGCTTCACAACTAAAATCTTCGAAAGAAACTTTTGACATTATCATAGCAAATATACTCTTGAATCCGTTACTCGAGCTTGCAGAGGACATTGTCACTTATGGAAAGCCTGGTGCAAAAATTGGTCTCTCAGGACTTTTATCTGAACAGGTGCCACCGCCTTCAATCCAGCATATTATATTGTTGATTTTTTTTTCATCTGCATTGTTAATTATTTTCTATAGCTCTATATCTGTCGATAACTTACATTAATCTTACAGTTGACTATAATACTATTTCTCGTGTGCTTTAGACATTTATGAAATACCAATACAAGATTCAGTTGACGGTTGAAAGAAAAAGTATCTTTTCTTGGATAGTCCTAATTTAACTGCAATCTTTGTATCGTTTGGTGCAGGTGCCTCAAGTCAAGGAGAAATATTCAAGGTATTTGGATAATATATCAGTATCCGAAATGGAAGGATGGGCATGTCTGTCTGGTGACAGGAAAGAGAACTTGACATTGTAAGTTTGTACCTTTGCTTAATCTGACCACAAATTCTTTTTCTGCTGAATCAGAATATCAACCTTTAAATTTATGGGAATCAGAATTTTGTACTTTACTTTCTCCTTCGATTATTATGTTTCTGTATCTGTACTCTTGCATTCAGAGTTCATAATTGGCTTCTCATGTAAGAAATATTTTTAACACAATCATTTAATCCTTGGATTAGTGAACTATGTGTATCATTGGCATTTGGATAAAAGTATGTAGATCGTTATATAGTAATGTTCATATGAATAATCCGATTTGACATATTGATTATGTACGTTTTGAGGTAATTAAGGAATTCAAACTAGGGGAGCAGTAGAACATAAACGAATATGGAAAATCAAGTACAGGACACTCAATATACCAGAAACTAAATCAACATCAACCAATCAGCACGAGCATTTTCTCACAATTAACGATATTGTGAGTGAAAATGTTGATTAGTTACATCTTGATCATGGCTAATATACAATAGCTTTTCTTGTTATCAGTAGTTACCTTCAACTAATAGATCTACATCAGGTACTAGGTTGATTAACAACTCCCTTACATCCCTATATAAATAGAAGTGAAAGTAGTGAACTCATGAAATGAAAGAATTCTTGTTTGGATATATATTTTCATCCATTCCATTCAAACAGACTTTTTTCCTACTTTGAATTGATGTTTGAGGTTGAAAGGAAAAAAATCTCTCTCAAGCCCCAGCAACCCGCCCACCATCCTCCTCCTCCATCCCTCCCTCCCTCCTCAATTCTCTTACTTTTGAGGCTGGCTCTCTCTTTCACTTTGTTGAATAACTCGATTCGACTTATTGATGATGTAAGTCTTGAGGTAATTAAGGAATTCAAAGGAAGGGAGCGGATATGGAAAATCGTGTAGAGGGTGCTCACTATTCTAGAAGCTAAATCAATGGCAAGCAATCTGCACATGATGGGTGAAAAGATTGATTAAGTACATCTTCATCATGGCTAATCTACAATAGTTTTTTTCTTTTTTCGTAAGAGATAATCTTTAATAGTTACCTTCAACTAATAGATCTACATCAAGTACCAGCTGTATTAACAACTCCCTTATCTCCCTACATGAATTGAACTAAATGAATGAATGACGGAATTCTTGTTTGGATAGACATTTTCATCCATTCCATTCAAATGGCCTTTTTTACTATGAGTCGAGGTTGAAGGGAAGAAAATTCCTCTCTCTCTCTCTCTCTCTCTCTCTCTCTCTCTCTCTCTCCCTCCCTCCCTCCCTCCCTCAGTTCTCTTACTATTCAGGCCAGCTTTCTCTCACTTTCTTGTGTGCAACATTTTTTTTTTGTACCCGTTCGGAGGTCGTGTCCAGGACTATTAGCACCTGACTAATTCTAGGTCGAGATAAAGAGCAGAACAGTATTTTTCCGACAAATTGGTGACTCCAAGGATTAAACTCGGAGCTACTAATTTTCGTGATCCCTAGGACATACTCCCGCTAGAAAGTGTGCCAACCGAACTTGGTTCTTGTATGCAACATTTTCTTCACACGAATTGGTATATATAAAATGAGAATTAAAGCAGTACTGATCAGGCTGCTGTAGCCACAAGCAGCAACCAAACTAGTTACAATTTACTGTTTTTCTAACTATATTTATAAAGTTTGCTAATTCCTTGAAGTAATTAGAGAATGCTGCAAGGGTAGTAATTTTCATCGAAGATCACGACTGATGACCTGCAACCGCTACAGCATTCCTGAATTTTCTTATCGCAATCCTTCTTCTCCTCCGGCTTTTTGTCCGGCGGCCCGACGGTCTCCACAGACACCATCTTCTTCACCTTCCTCAGTCTTTTCACGATGCACACCACGTCCACTTCCCCCACCACTGTCAGCGTGCTCTTCTCCTCGTCCAAAGCCAACGACTTAATCCCTGCACCAGTCATACAGTACAATATAATTCAGTTTTCTTTCATCTCTTTTTTTTCCTGTCATATGAGGCATCAGAATTAATTCGATATTTGCAATTACATTTATGCATGCAAGTTTTATAAGTTAGTGTGTAATGTAGATCATGAGCCCATCAAACTAGAACTTAGCAGAACTCTGAATAAAAGAAAACTATATACAGAATTCGAACTCTCAACTTTTACGAGAGAAATTAATGATATCCTAAGTTACTGTTTCTAAAAGAAGTTGTCGGAGCTCGGATAGATCCGATAAAATTGAAACAATACGAAGAAAGTATTCCTTTAGAAAATGCTGAAACTACATTGTACATAAATTAAGAAACAATTAAAGTACTGACCATCTATTTTTGCCACTGTGCTCATGATGCAAGTCTTGCACCTGCGGCAGACGATGCAGACCTTCAGCACAATCTTCTGCAAAATAGTTTTATTTGTAGCACACAAGTAAACAAATAATGTGTCAGATGTTGTGTATATGCAGCAATGATCTTAACTTGCAAAGTATGTATAGAGTAGAGTACTAAATTAGGTACCTTCATGACTGAACAAGAAACTCACAGAATTAATTTTGTGGGGAGGAATTGGAGCAAGCTCAAAGGTGTGTGTAGATATAAATAGATGCCTTATACACTTATGGAACCTTATAATAATGATATATGTAGAAGTTGTCATCCTAATAATTGTTATACTATCTAGTTGGAATATTAATAAGCGCATGCAAAAACAGGTAGCACTAGACAAGTGTGATGGAGTTTTGTAGTTAGAAAAGGGACCAACTAAATTAAAAGTCTTGTGTCTCTTTAAGGATATATTAACTAGAAACAATTTATAGATTAATAATTTAGAGCTTCAAATTGGGGAAAAAATATGAGGGGTCACTTCAATAAAAGAAAATTTTTAAATGGCAAAAATTCCAATATATAGATTCTAACCTTGTGTTTTCTCTTTAGAGGATATTAGTTATTTTTTTTTAATTAGTGAAGTATATGTAGTCAAATTTGAGGAGATGGAGAGGGGCAAATGTACACTCCTTAAGTTACACATATCTAGTTCATACTTCAATATATACTCGTTAATTTCATAAATTAATATTCAATATTGATTACATTATAACACGTGAAAAGTTATTTAATTTTTCAAAGAATGTTGTATTCATTTTTTTTAGTGAAAATAAGAATATTTTTCATTAATTAAGATTTTTTAAATATAAGTGAACTAGAAACGAGTTCTAAGGGCCATAGACTTTTGTTCTTAATTTATTTCAACTTGGCATGGTGTATATAAAAAAAGAAAGTTGGGTTGTCGTAAATTGTTTTTATAATCTCAAGTTCTTAACAAATAGAGCTCTTAAAATTATTTATCTATGAGAGTAAGGGAGTGATGAAGTGACTGTCTCGAGTTCGATTTTTATCAACGAAATTTATGTACCCTTTTATTTTCAACATCTAATTTATTGTATTAGGTCAATGAGTCTTCCTTTGTAATCGAAAAAAAAATTATATAAATATCAATGGCAACAACTTTGAAGCTAGAATTTGATGCTAGTAGCATTTTTAGTTTCTCAATTCGACTGGGGCTAACAAAATTATAAATGTGTATAGATGCTTGACTTACTAGTGCTACCATGTTATTAATGAGTCCTACCTACCAGATTTAGCCCAAAGATTAGTAGTTGGAGACAACAACTGGTCCCTTCAATTTTGGATCTCCACTATCTTTCTATTTACTCCCCAAAATTCAAGTTTTATTGATCTATATGTGGTTGACGAGTCCATGGCCATTTTTAACAAGCATTTGGATGACAACTAATATAATAAAATAATACTTTAGTAAGAGATTAATGAGCATGTCGGGGATTATTTTATTAATAGCAAGCATATTTTGAACCATTGAATTTTAGATATATGATTATAAACTATCACTATGTAAATTATAT
>LTAE01000136.1:19716-53522 GCA_001647135.1 Pontederia paniculata | reverse complement strand
TATATATGTGTGTGTGTGTGTGTAGTTTTTTATAAGCTTTATGTCAAAGCGGGACTACATTGAATGATTGGCTTATTAATTCATAGGAAATTGATAAAAAAAAGAATAATAGAGATCTACATGTACTATATATTATGTAGCCTCTACTGTAATTGAAAAAAAAAGGAATAAGATCTCTATCTCTATCATGTCTATTTATATGTATTTATTGGTCATTTCATTGACTTGTGTATATCATCCGCTGCGGTTGGTTACAAATCATGATATTACCTTGGAATAAAATGACAAAAATATACATGAATATTATTGTACTGTTCAAGCTCAAAGTTTTTTAATTCTCCGGCGCCGCCATGTACTGTGTTCATTGTGCTCCATGCTTGTTCAATGAGATGAAAAGATTCATATACTTTTTCACCAAACAAAAAAAAAATGATTACATGATATAAAATTTAATGGTGGTGTACCGTAGGATAAATAGTGTCTTATATATTATAAATCATTAAATATGAGACGTACGATTAAAAAATAAATAACTTATTTAATATTTATATTTAATATTTATTTTTTTAATCACATATTTCATATTCAACAATTCAAATAATAGAAAACAGTGTATCTTACTTAAAAAGGTACACTTCAATTAAATTTTATTATATATATCAAAGTTTATATTTAAATTAATTCCAAAAATTAAGTTGATTAAAAAAATATATGTCAGTTCAAAATTATAATCTGTTTTTTTTTACTTTTACTCCTTAATTTTAATATTGTTTATCTATCTCTTCTAAATTTTTTTCGATTATGACCGCAGCATATAAAAATATTATCTTCGACAATTGATCCTGAATTACATATCTAACTATAATGAATATTTTTTATGTACCTCCCCTTAATCTAAAGTAGAGGCCAAATGTTGTTAACATCAATGAAAACCAGTTTTGCAACTTGATTTACAGTAGAGGATTTCAGTGCATGCATTTCTGGCTGGGCTGTGTTGCTTGCCATGCATGGCATACTGAAACTAAGTCTAACTGCATGACTTTGCAAGATATGTAAAAAGTTATCAGTTGGACTTATTGGATGAAGTTAAGAACAATATTATTGGAGGAGTGGGATCTCACAAATTGACCAATGCACGTAGGCCAGGTCAAGATATAATCATAAAGTAGCATATAAAAAGATTGAATAATTAAGATCCTTAGATTATTAATTTAGTAAGATGAGAATGATTAGTTGTAGGCACAATCCTCGGGTCAACTCCCACCAACTTTTCTCGGCGTTTTATTGGACTGTAATGGAAGCTTGCAACTGTGATAGCGACGATTATAGGTATATATGGGTGATAGTGAGTTTAGTCGGATTTTAATAAAAAAATAATTTAATTTTAAAAAAAAATATTGGTTGGATCCAATCGAAAAAAAAATTGAAATATAATCGATAAGGCCGGATCGAGTCATAGATATTTTTTTCATAAAAAACATATTTTATATAAAATAATATATAGTTCAAAATATGATAAATATACTCATTCAAATAAAAAAAATCGAATATCGAATTGTAATTAATTAGGTCGAATCGTGTTTAAACTGATTCAAAACATATCCATCCGATTTAAAAATAATTAGACCGTGTGAGTTAATCCACTTAGATTGGAGTTTTGGTACCCTCAAAAGTGATAGGGGCAACTTGATATTTTTTTAAAAGCAAAAATGTTGCGTTATATTATACGGATATTTTTTAAAATTAAAAAAATCTCACCAATTTTAAGTGATTTTTCAATCTTATATTTATGATAATTTTTTTTCAAAAACATTATTGTATAACTTGACATTAATCACATGTCATATGTTTTAAAATGGCTTATACGTTTTTTAATATGTATTTATATTAATCAAGTAATTTTATGTTATGCCAAAAGCATTCAAAATATAATAATAATGTATATATTTTAATTGTTTAAGTCCCGATCGGGTGGATTTTTTTTTAAATTTGAAAACCGGATAACTTTTTAAATTTAAAAAAAACTATTTTTTTGTATATCAGAATTGATATTTTGGATTTTGTTTCTTAAATAGAACTAAAGATTAATTCGCACCTAGTTATTCATTCATGTTCCAAACAGGAGTGTTAATGCATTATTAATCACAACTACTTTCAGTGTTGACTGAGAAAGGACATGAAGTCATGAACATCCATTTGAGAGGGGAGAGAGAGAGAGAGATCAACAATTCAACATTCATTTGTGAGAGAGAGAGTAAACCATTATAGGAGCCTTCTTCTGACTTGTGTGTGTGCGTGAGAGAGAGAGTCATGAACATTCATTTGAGAGAGAGAGAGAGAGAGAGAGAGAGAGAGAGAGAGTAAATCATTATAGGAGCCTTCATCTTCTGACTTATATGTGAGAGTGAGAGAGAGAAAGTCATGAACATTCACTTGAGAGAGAGAGTAAACCATTGTAGGAGAGAGAGAGAGAGAGGTAGTCATGAATATTCATTTGAGAGAGAGAGAGTAAACTATTATAGGGGCCTTTATCTTTTGACTCGTGTGCGTGTGTGTGAGAGAGAGAGGAGCCTTGAGCTGTCATTGTACTTGTGAATATTATGGTGACTGCCGACATGAGAGTAAATTCCTTTTGCCATTACCGATATGCTATCTAGGATTCATTAAAAATTAGGACCGACACGAGGAGAGAGAGAGAGAGAGAGAGAGAGAGAGAGAGAGAGGATCACCAGGTTTTAAGTTTTTAACTTTCATTCACTCCAAGTACAAGTACATATATGTGCCTCAACTTTATGCTTATCTCATTTTATTACACGATCTTATATAATAAATTCATATAATAACATGGTCCATGTTACTTGACTATAACTTTTTAAATAAATATGTATAAATAACACATTTTAAAGATGAGGAACGATGTGTGTTCCTAAGGTGGAGGAGAGGGCGGCAAAGCCTTCCCACTTTCAGCAATTAGCACAAGGTGTGAATCTCATCTTTTCATTTTTAATAGAAGATTACGAGAGAAATGAAGATGTTATGACTAAAGTATAATTTTAATAATCAAATTTTAAACATATAATTACGATTTATCATTAAGTTATTTATATAAAGAATATAGATAACTTTAATAATATATCACAATTATAAAAACAGTAATGATTAATGAATGATATGTTTATTAATTATTTTTATTATTCTATTAATTTAATATAACTACATGTATTGCATTGTATTATATTTGTTTATGAAAACATACCAACTTATTAAAAATATAATTAAGAGACGAATATGAAAAAAGAAATTTCAAAAAGGGATACATTTTAGATCTCGAACTCGAAGCTACTTAATCTAAATCCAACTTTTAGTTTATTGATTGATCTCTCGATCTCAAGCCCCTTTAATGTGCATCCACCCGACAAGAGTAAGAACTTGCCATCATAACTGAAATGCACACCTCACCAGAATTCTAATAAATTGAGACAAACTAAAAGGCACAATTTATTATCAAAAGCCACAACTTTTTCCATATAGTGTCGGGCAGTGCAGCAAATAAGAGAAAAAAAAAACCTTTTAGAAAAACAAAGAATATTAGGAGCAAATAATGTTAGACTATTATTCCATTTATTTAGATAGATAAAGAAAATAAATTATTCTTCGAAACTAATTGTGTTTTACATGTAAAACTAAAAATGTGCTTAGAATATAAATTGACCCTCAAATTCAAGTCGTTGCTTTCCCTTCTCCTTTCTGGTCATCATCTGTGCCTCTACACCAAGGTTGTTAAGATCTCGATCTCATAGGATTGTAAGAGGATTGCAAGATTGACGATTGGATAAGGATCGTGAAATTTTGTGAAAGATCTTGCAAAGATCGTAAATATCCTATGAATAAAATCGTAGAATCGATATAGGGTTAAATATAAGAAGATCGTAAGATAGATCGAAAAAGATCGAGATCTTAACAACCTTGCCCTACACCATCCACAAGCCCAGGACCTCGCATGCGCCAGCAAGGAGGCCGACGACGATCCCTTGCGCAGCAAGCTCGCGCTCAAGCGAGCTTGCACCCCAAGCGAGCCCGCCTGTGCTCGCAAAATGGTTGATTCAAGTAGCAGAAGATTTCGAAATCTCAAAGCCGCCACTATCGAATAGGTTTAAACCTTTATATTCTTCAAATTACCAACATCTAAATGCTATATGGTTACAGTGAAAAGGTTTAGAATAAAACTGTGTTTCCAAAAAACTTCAAACTCTGGTCTCTGAAGGCAAGCTCTAGAGGATCCCCAGGCAGAGGCGTGCTCTGAAGACCATCACAGTTACCTGCCTTTCAAGCTGTCCAAAAGATTCACTACCAGTTTAACTTCTCTATGGACATCTCTAAATTCAATAATAATGTTCAATTAGTATTTGGACATCAACATGGAATTCAAGCCTGCAATAGAAAATTGATTGGAAGTTCCCCACATGGGGCACTTCTCTAACATTGAACTTATCTACCATTCAGAGTTTCCCAACACAATTATCATGGATAGCTCATATGTCACAATAATGTATTAATACAATTTGAAGAAACAAAGTCATTACAGCAACTAGTTCTCCATCATAATTTTCTTTAGAAGGTCCAGAAAAAATATCAATAATACATGCATCAGCAAAAATACATTCAAGAAGCATGAAGTGGCCAAAACAAGATTGCTCTTGAAGTGAAGACGAAAAACATAACAAATGACGAGAAGAGTGTGACATTATATTTACATATGGACTTCTAAGCTACAAATTAGAGCATGCAGTCTACATTTATGACCTCATCACATCGAGTTAAGATCCTGGGAAACTTGGTTCTGCCACCTGTGCATATCATTCAGGGCCTTAGCTCTAGATTTTTCATGCAATATGAACGAAAACATAAATAAATAAGGAAACTAGTGAAACTGTGCACAAACCTTGTAAGAAGAAATCTTGCGAGTGGGCTGACACTGGGAGTGTCTAGTGTCAGCGGACTAAGTTGCTTTTTCCCGTTAGCTGTTTCCTGAGAAGCCTCGACCTTTTTTGAGAATGTGGTGGTGGCCAAGCCTTGAAGTCCCTTTAACGCTGGCTCCTTGGAACTGCACAAAGATAACAATTTACCCAGCAGCATAAACCAATTAACCAGGATGATACAAATGGAGAAGAACTAGTTAAAAACACATATACGAAGTTCATCGAAGCAGACCTCCCAAGTTGCTGCATGCACTTGCTAATAAGACCATCACAAGAACCAGGAATTTGATATTCCATATCCATCAACGACTCAATCAATGTATGAACAACTGCCCCTGCTGACATCTCACTTGAAGCCTGGACGAATAGGATAATAAAAACTTCATCACACATCTATGAATAGGATAATAAGAACTTCATCACACATATTGCACCAACAGTGCGAAATTGGCAATATTTCACCAACAACATAACTATGGACCATTATTTTTAGGGTAAATAGGGGCCATCTATAAATCAAAATTACAATAAGTTTTTAGTTCGAGAATAACAAAGAATTTTGTGCAAATTCATGGAAACAAAAAAAGGATCCACTCATTATGTAACTCACATATATGATAGTCCTGTTTCCTACCTGCTTTAATGAAGGAATGATTAGATATGTCAAGGCAGAAGAAGCCGCAGCTGCTGAAGCCCGTTCATGCATTTGTTTTTCATTCAATTGCTGCGATTCACTTGATACTCTTGACATGTCAACATTATCAATAGAATCTCTGTAAACCATTTGCATTATTACAATGTTAATGACCATAATTAGTAACTAAAAGTCGTTTTCAAAGAATTCTGAAATTAACCACAATATTTTGTCTAAATCCATATGCACCTAGAGAGTTCAAGTCCACTTGTCCTTTCTGAAATTTTACTTTCAGAGGAATCTTTATTCTGTTTGCTTGCTACATGCCTTTCCCGAGCATTTCCTTTTCTCTGTCCACTTTGCATAGCAGCTTTTGCCTACACCGTGCAATAATTTGCAAGAAAATATTATTTATCGAGAGGCAACATGGGAAATTTATTAGAAACTGGGATTGGTTTTACTTGTAGTGCATCACTAAATCAACTAACCTCTGCAAGATTTGTTGCACTATCTTCAAGCGAAGCAGTAGATGCTTTCTCTTGGTTTCCCAACCTGGACTTTGAGGATCGAGGTGTATCAGACTCATCATGTTGATTATGAAGAACAATGGTACCACTGCTAGACATGTCTTGAGTTGAATATCTGCTAAGAGACTGACGGGCAGAAGAATAAAAATCATAAAAAATTAGTACCACACTGCAGGACCAAACTCAAAGCCTACACTTCAGAATACTAAGATCAACTTACTCTAGTATTTTGATTGTTAGATGCTGTATGCACTGAAATTTCCCTTGGTGAACGAACAACAACAGTTCCTGATCCATTTAGAGGCATATCATCCTGAAATTAAAGGATATAAACTTTGAGGAGCAAGAAACTCCACTAAATGTAAAATCTAGATGTTGCAGGGATGAACACCTACATCATCAAATGAAGTTTCTGATCCTTTGCTATCTTGTTCAATTTCTATTTCCTTGCGAAATGGAGGCCTAGAAACTGATTCATCAAATGAATTTCCTGAAGAGTATGATCGATAACTTTCCCCATCTGTTGACCTTTTTGTCATTGCTGCACCGAATGGAACATCAGGTCTCTTTTCTCTCATTGATGTGATAGGTGGTGGCTTTACTGCACTTCGAATAGTACCGGTACCCTGTGATTCTTCAGCAGCTGGTCTTATTGCACGTAAAGTGCCTGTACCTTGTGATACATCTGTACTAGGTCTTACAGCACTTCGTATAGTTCCCGTACCCTGTGATTCTTCAACAGCTGGTCTTATTGCACGTAGAGTGCCTGTACCTTGTGATACATCTGTACTAGATCTTACAGCACTTCGTATAGTTCCTGCACTTTGTAAACCATCTCCACTACTGTCCCAACCAGAATTAGTCGGTAACTTACTTCGACTGTGAAAAATGAAGGAATCAAGTGAGTTACTGAAATAACACAGTTTTAGTAAAGTGTCCACAATGATTAATAAGGAATTAGATATTTTGCATACACAGTGACGTTGGAGGTGCCTACTGCATCATCCTGAAACTTTTGACCATTTCGATGAGTTTCCATGCCTTCTTTTGGAGTGAATTTAGGTCGCTCCCTGTCATGTCAAATATAAATCAGGAAATGCTAAAAATCCAAATGACTATGTCTACATTGAACTTTTCAATTGAGTTCACAAATGTCAATGAAGGAAACAAGAATTTCAACCTTATTCTCTCCGAAAGCCTTGGTGTTTTTCGGGCATTTCTGATGAAGCGATGTTTAAGAAGTTCCTTTGCACTAGGTCTCTGTATTTAAGACACCACAACAAGATGTGCAGGTTTTGAGACAGAATATGAGATATTCCCAAAGGATCTCTTTTTGCAAAAGTATCATGATTATAATTTTTTAAGCATGGCCAAGGAAACTCTAAAGGATAAAAAATGGTAAATTTAATTATCGAAAGAGACAACGTGAGCAGTATTTCTTACATTAAAGTGAATACAATACATTTAGAGATATAACCATAAAACTGAATTTATGTATAAAATTTAAAGTAAACGACAAAGTATAAACAATTATCACTAGACATACCTTTAAAAAAGCAATATAAAGACAATAGAAGTTAATGACAACAATATAATTTGTTAAATGAAAGTAACATTACTTGTAAATATTTAATGTTTTTTGAAGTTTATAGTTTGTTCATCAGATACGCTATTAACCGAATAATATATCACTTATAATAAGTGAATCAGGCAATCATATATGATTCTGTATATTTTTGGGGTAAAATGATGAGAAGTAAAGGTTAGTCACAATGTAATTTTTTTCAAAAAAAAGTCACAATATATATATATATATATATATATATATATGTATGTGTGTTGTATAACATTGGGAGTGACGTACATGTATGTTAAAAAAACAAAGAATAACCGAAAAGCAGGCCTGAAGCTGAACTGACAATATCTAGACTTATGTCATGATTAACTTGTTAACGAAGGGTAGTCAGTAATAATTGACATTAAGATTGACTTATTTTTCTATACACAAAATAGTGGGAAAGCAACATCCTTTTGGATTCTGACAAATGAGATGTGTATTTATAAAGAAAAGTTTAAACAAACATTAGTAGGCACATCTAACAACCGATATCTGATGTGTATGACACAATAGAAACACCCATAGAGCCTTTCCTCTCTAAAAAAAAGAACCATAGAGAGCAACATGGAGAAAAGAAGAAAAACTTTGCATATTCATTCAATAGCATATATTAATGTATGGGACTTCTTAAAACATAGAGAATGGGTTATTCCAATATTTAGTGAAAGATATGTGTCTTTCGCTCATTTAGAATTAAGTGCTCTCTCTGGCCGTCCTATGTCATAAACCATTATTAGACACTTGAAACTCAGTTTAGATACAAGATTCTTACCACACCTTACTTTAGCCAAACACAACGATTTCTATGTAAAATAATAAAAAATGAGGCGGATCTTCTACATACACAAAGGAAACATGCAGAACAGATTTTTTTACAGAAAAGACATCAGAGCTTCAAATATATCTATTTATAATTAAAATGATGTCATAGATCCGCAGTTCCTTGGAAAAAAATCTTGAAGTTCTGGAATAAAGCCGCTTAGAGAACCAAGATAACTAAATATCAGTCCACAAAAGGCAAAGGAAAAAATACCTCAGCAGGGCTTTTTCTCAGACACAAAGATACAAATTCCTTCATTGCTCGAGAAAAATGTTCGTCGAGCTGCATCAAACAAACAAAAGATTTCAAATGTCTATGCATGAAAAGCATAATCCTGGTAAAAAGAAATTTTTGGGGGACAAAAAAGAAGTTTCACGATTTGAAATATGGAAAAAAGAGTGTTCAAATTCAAGGAAACCTGCGGAGGGTTTTCTCGTGGTATCATGAAAAGAACCCTCATTGGATGGAGATCAGCCAAGGGAGGTTCACCTTTTGCCATTTCTATGACAGTAATACCTAAAGACCATATATCTGCCTGCATCAACAATGATAAAAACAAAGAAATTTCATTAGAGTCTTTACGTTATTAACTAAAGATTCAAGACGAGTACCTTTTCGTTGTAGCCTTCAGAATTCTGAATAACCTCAGGAGCCATCCAAAATGGAGTTCCAACAAATGTCTGTCGAGCGTGTAATTGTCAGCAAGCAATACAAGCATCTTTAACAAACAACATAAGATACAGAAAATGAAATAACTAGCAAACGGTTAATCAATAGAAATAGAAGGAAAGAAAAAAAATTTAAGGTGCAATCAGGTGTGAACAAGGGTAGTGTAGCGTGCAGTATGGCTAAACATAATTACACTACACAAGACTGCAAAAACATGTTAACTGTAGTGTACACGTACACTATCCTTGTTCGCGCCTATGCACCTAACTTGAGTGCATCCTAATACATCCCTAAAGGAAAATTTCCAAGATGCCTTAATCACCATTTACAGCTGGCACTTATTTTTATATGAAATCTAGATCTTAGTATACTACAATCAGCCTTGATTTTGAAGTGAACAGTGCAAAGTATCAAGTCATGTCTTACACTAAACATTTCTTTCGATGAGCCAAAAGAAATTGAGAACTGATTTTTTTGGGGCATATGCATAACCTTTTTTTTTTAGGAAACATATGCATAACTGACTTTACAGCGATATTAAAGCCTTAGAGTAAAAGAAAATTTAGGACCCATGGCAAAGGTGCACTGATACGATTTTCTTCAATAGCAACTTCATATAAAGTTTTATCATCAAATACCATTTTGTTCTTCTGAGTTGCAGAGTTTAGTTATCAATTACTGTAATACTATTGTTAAAAAGATTATTGTAATACTAGAAACACCTTGAAAAATGTTTTTTGAGAGGGAACACCTTGAAGAATGTTATAAAATTAACAATGAGGCTCTGTTCACCATTCTAGTGTAGCTAGTAGCTGGGAAGTAAGAAACTGGAAACTTGGGTTCACATAAATGATTATCTTCTATCATATTGTACCACAAAAACATCTAGAAGAATATGATAAAATCAATTGTGAGGCTCGGTCAACCATTCTAGTGTGGCCAGGTAGCTGAGAAGTAAGAAACTGGAAACTCGGATTCACATAAATGAGGATCTTTATCATAATTTAAGTCATTACTATGCGACATTTCATCTTCCATATTGCTACATGCTACCTACCTTCACTTTTTTTTTTGAGGAGGTACCTACCTTCACTTTTTAAAATATTTATATTGTTATGCAGTGAAGAAAGGATAACAGTAAATAAAATTAGTAGAAGCAGGTACATACTATCTACACTTTACAAAGGCACAGAAATAAAATGAATATTCGTCGTGTCTACTGAAGTCATCAGATAATGTCTTCATGCTTAATGGAATAAGCTTTATGAATTACCTTTCTTCTCGACATTGTTTTTGTCAATTGAGCAGAAACACCAAAATCAGCAACCTACAATACAACCAACCACTATAAGCAACTATACAGGACCAACTGACAACAGTTCTAATGTCTAATAAATTTAATGAAAGAGGGCTCACAAACCTTAACGTCCCCATTTTCCGTCAACAGAATGTTGGCAGCTGAAGAAATCAAATTTATGAGTTTCAGTATCTCACGTTGTAGAAGGACAAAAAATATAAAGCATGTTATCTGGCAAACAATTATTAGTCGACAATAAAATCTTTAAGCATTAAGCAACACTGATAATCAACCTTCATGAAATTAAACAAAGATATATAAAGATCATGTTTATCACCTTTTATATCTCTATGAATCTTTCCTTCATTATGAAGATATTCAATTGCATGCAGCAAATCCCGTAAAATGCATGCAATAGACATCTCATCCAGTGGAGGACCATTTTGAAGCTACAAGAGTATAAATATTATAATTGAAATCTTACTTTTATACAATGTATAATATATCTCTTGACATTGATCTTAATAGACTCCTCAAAAGGTAAATAATGTCAGTAGCAGAAGCAAAGGGAAGTTTGTAAGTATAGATGAATTCAAGGAATAAAACATTGTCTGACAGCAACTGTTCAATATAGGATAATATGCCAACTACTCAAAACTAAAAAAAAAAGAAAAAGAAATGAGATTTTGGGATTGAACAGCATGAACAAAGTAGGTCATATAAAAGGCCTCACCGGACCAACAGACCCATTTCAGTTGGACACAACGGGGTTCATAGACACACAGCCATACTAAGCCAGCTCTAAACCATCCTCAATTAATTTCAATAATATTAAAGCTTCAAGTGTCTAGCAATATGTAGTATGGGTGTAAAGTGAAAGAGTTCAACTGACAGAGCAAAAAAGGTTAGTTGGAGATTTGTTTCGAGGGGATGACTAGAAAGGGCTAGTCATCCAGAGGCTGATGATGAATTATAAGTTGTCCCATCAAACAAGAAAGAAAATCGGGGACATAGAAGATTTTATGCAAAAATGTAGAATACTAGAATGATTAGATGGATAATTCATTTCAAGTATTATGTTTTCATTTCTTTTTTCTTTTGAAGTTCAAGTAATTCTGATTGAATATCAAATTAGAGCAGATGCTGGATATACATCATTACTTCTTTCTAAGTATGCCATCGGTTACTGGTCAACAAATCCTAAGAGGAGCCCATAAAGAAAATCCCAAGAGGAGATGCATCTAGCCAGGATTTTTCTCTTTTTTTTCTTTAATACGTTATTTCCACAATAGAAATCCTATTACAGTTAATCCCTGAATAACAATAGCGATTACTAAAACTTCAGAGGGAATAAAAAGGAAAAGAGCCAATGACATTTCGAGTCACTTGCTTTTTTTCTGTTTACTAATTGGTAACGTCAAAATTATTGTTGGATCAAGGAAAGTTAGGAACTTGAGCAAAGAAACTTATGTAAAAAAATGATTTCACACTGCAATTGACACTAAAGAACAATATGCCACTACAAAATTGAATAATACCGAGAAATGAATTAACCCTCAGTAAGACAAAAAAAGACATTGCTTTGTAACCAAAGGACATACAAGGTCAGCTACAGAACCACCAGCCATGTATTCCATGACTATCCACAATTTAGTTTGGTGAAGATACGAGCCATAGTAATCAGTAATATAAGGAGATCTACATTGGGACAAAACAGATATTTCCTGCAAAGAGAAAAAAACATTCATCACCATAAGAAAGCATAATACAATAACCATTTATAAGTCAAATTTTATGGTATTTGTTGTTAAAACTAATCCAACCTTTTGAATGTCGTCAATGTCATCCTCTCTGAAAATGGAAATGTAGGGGTTCCATGTTAATTTAGCCATAAAAAGTAAAAACCTCATGCAAAAGCAAAACAGAATACACAAAAGTTTAATACTGCATACAGTTCATAAATCATAATGCAGTTATTTTATGTATCAATAAGAATCACCGCTAAAGAAAAGCTAGATTGTGGTTTCACAGCCACAGGGCATCCTCTAGTTGTCACAACTATTTGTTGGAGAGAGAATATAGATTTGTCATGAGAAGGCATGACATTTTGTAAACACCCTCAAGGACCTAAGAGTTGGATTATGACAGTATCACACTTTAGCCACCTTAAGAACATATATTTTCTCCTAAAAAAAAAAAGAACATATATTTTGTTAAATAATACAGTCCCGCTGGTTCCAGAATATATCGCGATGAAAAACTGACAATCCATCAGATCCCACTAATCCTCAGATCCAAGTTCAATATATTGTTCTTACTCTCATGAATTGTTAAGATAAGATACCATGAACAACTAATTTCATCCCAGGGTTATCACTTGATTTTCCATCTCCTAAGTCGCTTGAAAAATTGATCGGAAAATTAACTTGGCTTAACAATCAGAAGAATTTGATACCTCCAGAAATCAGATACCATCAGTTAGGAAATTTCCTTTACATTTATTCCAGGAAAGAGAAGAAGGATGTACATTTCCTAGATTTTTAAGGATCGATATTTGTCCTTCAGTTTTGTTCAGGGACAATGTAGTTTGTGATGGCGGCTGATGGTAATCTGGAGGGATGAGTAAGAGGCCAATTGGATGACAGAGAAAGAAACTAAGCTAACTTGAAAGAACAAAGAATAATCCAACGAATGTACAGGTAATCAAAGTTTATAATATGGCCTTCGTTGAAAAACTCGTGAACTCAGTGTCATTTCAAATTACTGCAAAATAAGAATAGATATTTTCTGCTAAAGAATAACTTTTATCCACAATTATCAGCTTTAAAATTAATTTTTAGGATAAAGATGAGAAACCGATGGTGAAATAATATTCAATGGTTATCAACATACAAGGTGAAAGGTAGAAAGTAGAATGATGATTGGCATAAAATATGGTGAAGGAAAAAATGTTCAATCTTATGTAAAAGATTGAACATCTTAAAGTGATGAAAGTATAACTGAGATAAATAGGCTAGACAATTTTGTTTTTTTGAGGATGAGGCCAGACAAGAGTTGACTGGAAGACCAGATAGCTTTTGTCCACTTGCAGGTCATCAAGAGCTTATTCAAAGGTGACATTTTTTTCAAAGGTCAAGACCAAGGTTAACAAATTCAGCTTCACACCAAAGACTGGTTCATTTACAGATGGATTAGTATGTTATCATCTGCTCTTTAACTTTGTTTTGAAACACCTCCAACCAATGCTCCCTCCTCCCTTTGAGAGGATAACATCAATCTCCTACATATTTGTTCTGTTACTATTTGTTTTAAGGCGTGGAGACCCTTTGAATGGATATTATCAATCTTCTATACATCTTGTTATCATTTCTTTTTATCTGTGAGGATGATGGGTACTATGATCAATTTACATGGGCATGACAAAGCAACATGATAGCCAACTACCAAAATGCCAATAGCATTTTGTCTTCTGCATAAAACTTATTTAAAAGAAAATTTCCTTTTTTACAACAAACGCATAATCAGGAGCAAATAAGATCATTTATTGACAAGAAAATAACACTCACGCTTCTTCCAAATCGATAACTTTAATGGCGACCTCTTTGTTCAGCTCCTTGTCAAACCTGCAGAAATATAATTTGTTCAAGAATAAGCTAAATTTTCAATGTTGACAATAAGATGACATAAAGTTATAAATAATTCTACCATCCCTTTTCTCATAAGGAAAGGAAGTAAATGATATCATTCCTTTGCTAAATGCCTTTCTCACAGAAGAAAGCATGAAAGCCTGTTAAGGCAAGTTGGTTATAGCAATAATTCTTGTTCATTTATCGTATAGAAGTTCCAAAAGATATTATCAGGATGAATTTTACTAGAAAAAAAAAGTTAGATCTTGATCTTGCATCCATGCTGAATGACGCCCTAAGATTAAAAGCATTCTACCATTTTGTGTTTCTGTATCTGTTCAGCATTTGTGCTTCATATTACGTGGCTTTTATCTACCAGTACGTGCAGCTGAACCACTTAAACTTCCAAAAAACGAGTTTCACAAATTGAAGCATAAGGAAAAAAATCTTTCAACTATAGTAGCTGATCCTGCTTATGCATATGACTCTAAAATCCTTAAACTATCTAAATAAACCATAGACACAATACATATCCTAAATCCTTCGACTGGAATTTTTCAGAAGCTAATAATTGAAGTAATTGACTGCATTCAGCCATTTCAACACGAAATCCGAATTTCCAAATCAAGGCAAATAGCGAAGTGAAACATGAGAATTCGCATACCCTTTGAAGACATCGCCAAAATTTCCCCTGCCTATGAGCTCGAGGGAGCTGAACCGGGCCTCAATGGCGGCGGCCATGGACCCCAAATCCGACATTGAGGAGGATCCTTCTCAACGAGCGACCACCAACCAGAAAAAGAAAACTCTCCCTCCTCCCGCTATCCAGTCTAACCCTAGCGCTCCTACGAAGCCTCCATCCACCGCGATTGGCCTTCCCGGCGGCCCTCGAAAGCCGGTTCGATTCGAAGGCAAGGGCTTGCGGATCGGAGGCGCGGAAAGGAGCAGTCTTGGCTCAGAAGGCGGAGGGAAGGCGACGGAGACGGGATTGGGAGAGGTGGCGAATTGGGGATCTCTCTTGAGCTCGTTACCTGTTCGGCGTAATAACGCAGTGAAACAAAAAAATAAAGGAAAGCAACGAGTCCGGTCTTCTTGTTTTGTGTATTATTATATCACTATATATATACAATATTGTGCGGTGACGTGTGTTCAAGATATAGGAAGTAATGATTTCATCTCCCCGTAAGCTATTTTTCATCCCTTGATTAATTTGAAGCGTTTATATCCAAATTATTCCTCCAAATTAATTTAGGTGGCGTTTACCGTATTACCTCTTAACTGATAATTTACATTACCTCACGAAAAAATTATCACATATTAAATTACCAATAATGTACATTACCCTGTTTACTATATATAAGCAATCCAAGTGGTAATTCAGATTATCATATTTACTTATATAAACTATTACTAATATACATTATTTTATCAAAATATTCTTCATAAATATTATTAAATTAAAAAATCTTGTATTATTGAATTAAAATTTATCAACTTAAATTATGAACTCACAAAGTAATGAATATAAGTAATTAATACCCTTCAAATTAAAATAATAATAAAATAATCTTTATAATTAATAATAATAATTTATAAAAATATTAGTCTAATTAATAATACTTATAAATAACAATTAGTGCTATATTTTAATTCATAATATGATAATAATAATATAATATTATTTAAATAAAATTTATTATGGTCATTATTTTATAATAATAATAATATTTATTACTATTATTATTTGTGTTGTTGTTATTATTATATGATAATTTATTATTATGTTATATTTTATTTATGAAAGATTTAAAAGGGTAAATAGAAAAATTAATATAAATAAGATTACCACTTGGGTGGTAATCTGGATAGACACCCCCCATAAATAATATGGATTATCACTTCGTAAACAATCTGCATTGCTAGACAATCTAGATTGTCTACGAATTAAAATAGGTAAACAGGGTAATCTGATGAACTCAGATAATTTTAAGTTCATATTACCAGTAATCTACAAAGATTATCGGGAGGAAAAAACCTCTTAATATTCCTCCACATAATTATAATTTATTTCACTTTATTCTTTAAACTTTAATATTATCCAATTATCTCTACTTAACTTTTCAAACACTTACGCTTTACTCCAAATACTTAAATTTTACTTATTTTTTATTATACATTTATATTTTCACTCTTATCTTTAAAGCTTAAAAAATATAAAAAAAATTAAACGAGATCACCATTCATTTTATCTTTTTCACCTACTATTTAATTTTCTAAGATGTTAACTAAAATAAATAAGATTGAAAAGGTAAATATATAGAAATATATGTAGTTGGAAGTAGAGGGGAGTGTTTGGAAAGTCGAGGGGAAAGTAAGTGAATAATACTAAAATTTAAGAATAAAGTAAAAATAAATTATAGTCGAGTGAAGAAAAATATAATTAACTTTTATGTAGATAAATTGGGGTCTCTCTACAATTTTTTTATTAAAAAATTCATTCGTCGAAATACGATACAAAATAATTAAAATAAAATTCTAAACTAACCAAAAAAATAAATCAATTTATTATGCAAACGAAATTTTTAACATACGTGTGCTCATTTCGATGCCACATCACTTTAAAACTATTAAACAAAAATATATATAAATAAATAATATAAATATTTAATTGTATAGAAAATTAAGAATAAAAATAGCCAGTGAGCTATTTTTTTGTAAATTATTTATGTCCAAATTATTCCACAAGCTGAATGTGCAAAGATACTTCTCGCCTTGTCAGATTAAATTGGAAGTCAGTTGGCTTGATAGCATTATTCAACTAGATTGACTGAAAGATACCCATTTTTTTGTCGAGAAGATTCTTATTCACCATCGAGCCTAACTAATCTAATATTCGTTTTCGAATTACTATCTTACTATGACAAATGAAGCTTCTTGCAAATATTTATTTCATACAAAAAAACTCAAACTGTATATAAAAAAACTCAAATTCGAGATCTCCTTTGTCACCTTTAGCAAAGAAAAGCTACTTATTATTTCATCCTTTGGCAAACAACTAATTTGAATGTACTATAATTAAAAAGACATTTGACAATTCTAAGAAATGAAATCAATGGAAAACTCAGATGAACAAAAATATTATAACTTGTAGCATATCCATATCTGTTTCACATACAGCGAAAAATCCGAGTCTCAGTTTTAGGTCTACTAACTTAATGGAATAAGAGCAGTGTCAAGCAAACCACTGAGCCATGTAAGATTTCTAAATTCAAGTTTTGAGCCTACAGTAACTCAGGACATCTTGAACCTGAGGTAAATCAAAGAAGTACATCATGTTGCAAAATTTTGAGCAAGCGCCTGTGGAACATATCCGCAAACAGAGTGAACGGGAACATATGACGCACGACGAATATCTTGCTGAACCTGTGGGGAGAACCAAAGAAAGTCCGGAACTGCAGGAGTGAAGGATGAAACTAGCAGGTCACTTGCTTGTGGCTGCCGCATTTTTCTTCCTTTCGATGAGAGTATTTACCTTATCCTTCTTCCTTCTTTCGCCAATCTGTTGAATAAAGAAGAAATCATTGTCAGATCAAAAAAATAGTACCGTCGAAGCTTTACCTCTGCAAAGAATTTGGTCACAAAGGTGAGCAAAACCTAGCTTCAAGCAGTAAAAAAAGCACCCAAAGGGTGAAAGGGAACTAGACTGAATCTAAACAAACTTGTTCTAATTTGCTAATGTAATGTGTTCTTTATTTGTTTTCTTCACAATGGTCGAGTGTAACATCCTGACTAAAAATATCTCAACATTGCAATGTATATTTCAACCATTAATAAATTATGAGTTTGTACATATTTTAGTGAGTATGTTGCTTTGCTCAGGCAAGAAGTTAAGATGAAGACTACTTCTCTAAAGTACTTGTTTCAAATAACAACAATCCTTTAGAGACGAAGATAACACAATAATAGATTATGAGTTTGTAGCTATTTTTTATTTGTTCTCACAAAGATTGAGTGTTCTCAACTAAAGTTTATCTGATCATTGCAACGTATATTTCAACCATAATAATTATGTGTTTGCAGCTATTTTAGTGAGAGTACTGTTCCTCAGGCAAGAAGTTAAGGTGAAGAGTACTTCTCTAAAGCTCTAGTTCCAAACAACAACAATCCTTTATAGATGGAGATAACACACAACACTGTTTTAGAGTAAATAATGCTGGAGAGCTTCAATTCAAAAAAAAGGAATGGCCAACACCTAACAGAAATTAAAATTTATTTAGAATTTTTTAATACCTAAGAATTAAATCATAAAGAGAATTCCTAAGGAAGGCTTTTGTTTTTAAGAGGGTCCTAGGAAGGATCTTCCACAAGATTTTCCCTTGCACCTATTTGGAGGAAAATTTCCTCAGACAAAATAGAACTATTAATCAAAGGTATTTGCTTTGCGCAAAAAAAGACATCAACTACATGTAAATTGATGGATACGATCATACAATCCTAATGTTATGGGTACAACTACCAAAGATCAGGGGTTCAAGGGCAGAACTCTGACAAGTTTCTGAGGGTAGATATGTATTTGTCTTTTCCTATTTGTTGCCTAGTTCCATCACACGCACACGCACACGCGCGCGCACACACGCACACACGCAGACACGTGCATGCACGCACATTCGTGCGCGCGGCACACACGCACATACACACGCGCGCGCGGCACACACACACGCACAGACACACACACAACATGTATAGGGCAGCTACACATTCTGGATTTACACTAAAAATAGTGAAAAAACTGAGACATCTGTGTACATAAGATATCCATTTACAACCATGTAAACCTCATCTCTCTGTGTGCTTTCCTTGTTTGATTCTTCAACTTCTTGTTCTTAGTTCCTAATATAAACAAAACTACCTTGCACTTAGAATACTTGGATTAGCATGAACCAAATCAGGGACATCTGTTACCAAGAATGATCATGGCGCGAATATTTAATTTGAAGACAAAATTAAAACATTTTAAAGACGCCACCATATATATCAACTAGCTCCTGGTTGGACTTGTCGAGGCCTTGATTCTTGATATAAAAGCAAGTTTGTGTCCCTAATATCACATTGAATTTCTACTTTTGTCCTTTGTAACAGGCCATGAGCCTCCCTTTGTAACCATAAAACACCATTATATGTTGTCACCGAAAAAAAAGATCTAAAGGTCCAGTTAAAAAATACATCCACTGAAGGAATCATAGCAAACTTCCAACATGTAAAATTAGGATGAACTTGTACTAGCCAAGGCACATTAAGTTTCTATTACTAAGGTTCATGGAAAAAAATTAGGATACCAACTCATGGCTGTATACATTTTTTTTCCAATTGATATCCAATGTTATTCTCTCCTAAGGTCACATAATCTTTTTGATATTTATTAGTCCAAGAAACCAAAAAAACACACCAAACAAGAGACGAATGCCCTAAGCTACCTTTCACTCTTTTTGAGAGAAGAAGGATGGCTACAAATTGTAGCTACCATCCATTTGGAATTGTATTAAGGAAGAAGGCATGTACAAGTGTGTATGGCGGAACTACCTTTCACTCTTCTGCACCAAAGAGCACAAACGACCAAGTAAAAGAAAAGATGACAGTTTACTTTAAACTATAATCACTGGGGCCTTAGAACAGATAAGGCAAAGTACCTACTCGGTATCCCTTTCATAGTGGCAGGGTCCACCATTAAGCAGCCAAAAAAAAAACTCACAGAATCACACTTGATGCTGGACCATCATGTTGTTGCTTCTATAAACTGAAGTGATTTTTTACCACTTCTAATACGGTGGTAACACTTTCTCAAAAGAAGTACCAGTAAAAAACAATGAAACTACAGTAACCATTTAAGCAAATTTACGAAGGAACATAATTAGTACAACGTAACATCAGAATGCAGCCTAGAGGTTGACAGAAAACATAAACTATTTGACTACAAAAGAAGGAAATTTTAGGTCATGCATATTAGCACATATTATCAGGTCTAACAACAGAATCTATAAGAATCCAAATCCAATAGTAAAATGTATAATCATTAAATCCGACATAAAATAAAAGGTAAAATGTCATAGATCCCCAAAAGATATAAATACTTCTGCAAGACATTACCTTCATTGCTTCATAAAGCTTTCTCTTCTTACGTGACATTGTAGCCATAGACCTCGATTCCTCATCACCCGTACTTTGTTCAGGAACTGGAGGAGCTTCCTTCTTAGCATCCTCAATGGGACTCTCTATGTTCTTAGACAAAGAAGCAGAATATGTAATCCCTTGAAGTTCCATGTTCAATTCATCATGGTACTGTTTCTCGAGTAGTGTCAACTGTAAAAATTAACAAAAAATGTCAGCATCTGTAATCCCATTAACTGTAAAACGTCCCAGTAAAATGCCATTAGTAGGGAATAACTGAAAAAAATACCTTGTGTTTCTTTTCAGCAGCTTCATTAGCTTCTGTCCGGTCAATAATTCCTTCTACCAAAAGATTATGTGCACCACCAAGATCTTGATCGTCTAAACCTGGCATTGGTAAAATCTGCTTCTTGGCTGCAGCTTGAAAGCGCTTAATTGTTTCTGCATACTCTGGAATATATCCTTCGGCCTCATTGTCAACAAAAGGTGACAAATGTGGTGGAGGAACTCTGTAATATAAAATATATAACCATAAGAGAAATCATTTTCTGATAAGACACCAATTGCATGGTTTTGGAATATAGTTTTTGATTAGGGAAATAGTGGGAAAGTTACAACCCACAAAGTTCTTATTAGTCTGTCCTCATTTTTAGCTTTCTTGTTCTTCCATGTTATAAATACATTGATGGGTTCTGAATTTGTGGCCGCACTTGAGAAGTTTATTTATCAACTTTGTAATTGGAGTTAGGTCCACTCCACACAAACTGTTTATCTTGAAATTTTGTCTTCTTGAACTGACAAGTTAATACTTGTCATTGTCTTTAAGATCATTGCACTATTACTACCAATAGCATTTATCTTATTTTATTTGTCATAGTCATATTCTCATTTGTGTTTTCAGCCTCTATCATCTCTTAGCCTCCCACTTATTCAAGTGATAGCGCAAGAGGAATAAATTATGACAGATAATTGGTTCCAGGGAAATGCAAGAAAAAATTATGCTCAACAATTGGACACAATTCGTCACAATGATAGATAATGGTTTAAGTAATTAGTAGTAAAAAATTTATGATCTATGCATCTGCCATGGTTGTCTCAGATGAAAAATAAACGTCTAGTTGGACAAGTGAAAAATGTAGTATAACAAGATTGTACCTTCCAACCAAATACCCCTCGGTCGGTAAAATAATTCGAGCATTTATGCAATCATATATCCATTGTGGTTGAACATACTCTCTTGAAAGGAAAACATGACCTTGTGTTGGTCGATCAACAATCTGCAATATGCTCAAAATAAGTCAGAATAACAAATGACAAGCATAGTGTGGGAACTAATAGAGAAATAGCAACTTAACAAGAAATGAGAAAGTGGGAGAAATCTTAGTTCCACTTGAGGCCTTCTGTCAAGTGTGTAATTCCTTTTTTTTTTGGAGAACGTCAACCGAACTTAATGTGAAAACCACATCACACTTAATGTGAAAACTTTTCATTGCATTGAAGATAAAAACAATACAGTCAATTGTTGTAAGAAAATTGGCAGAAAAAACTACAAAGTTTACTCAAAGCAATCAATGCATCATGATTGTTCACATCAGCAAATAAACTACAAACTTTCCGTAGCAAGTTACAGGGATGTCTGCGAGAAAATTACACTGATTGATGATGTGGATGTAAAATTACAGTTGGGAGCAGTTCAGATACAAAGGTAAACACTACCCATCAAACACACCATGTAGAACTGGAGAAACCTCGTATATAAATACAGAAGTAGAGATGGAAGTTTGTGTGTGCTCCAGTTAACTCGTGCTTGATCATGCCCATTGCCCTGTTGTGCCCAAACAAAATACTGTCGTACTGTGCTGTGCCAAAAGTGGCATTTGGACGGCCCGGTCAGGATACGGTCATGCTAGCTGTGCCGGGTTAGGTCGGGCCAACCCACTAAGTTTTTATTATTATTTTTTGAATTTTAATATATATTTAAAAAAAATCCTACTTTTTTACGACAATAAAATTTATACTTTACATCATATAGTATAGTATTCAATATAATCATATCTTAAATTGATAAATTAGTACTTTCTCAAAAAAAATGATAAATTAGTAATTAAATAATATGTATATGATATTATTCTACTATATTTAGCATATACTATACAAGAATATATGTCTTATAAGAAATTTATTTATTATATAAGTTAATATATGTTAAATCCTAAAAATTATGTTGGAGGAGGAAATTGAACCTGAGTTAAAAAGGTAAGTGGACTGACTACCAAAAATCTCATATGTAATATATGTCTAATAAAAAATTTATTATCTTTTATATATAAAATAACTGTGCCGGCCCGATTGGGCTCCTGCACACCGGGCTCATGACGGCCCAGGCCAAAACCAATTAAGGGGCGGCCCGGCCTGACCACGAGCACTGTTGTCGGGCCAGCACCGGGACGACTGGCCTAGCTCGAGCTCCATCTCTATACTGAAGTAGACAAGAGTGAAGTTTTGAGCTCAACGTGAGTGTGATTCAACTCATACTCAGAACAGAGCATAAGGCATGAAGTTGGAACTGCAAGCAACCTAACAGTTTTCAATAAAGTTGTCATGACAACCTTGTTCTTCAAAACATTCATGGAAGTATCAAAAAGAAGGATTAAATATCTGTGTGAACCAGTTATTTATTAACATTGTGTGAAGCCTAATTTCAATCATCAGATCTTAAATATGTGATTGTGATTGATCAGAACTATCCATATAAGGTATTGCACCTTCCATATATAAAGCATCCATATATAGATAATTCTAATCATGAATCACAACCGTAGATTTAATATTTAACGATTAGAATTAGACTTCACACTGTGTCAATAAATAATCGGTTCACACAAGCATTGAACCCAAAAGGAAACACACATCGAATACCCTCAGAATTATTGCATCAGAGAAACTAATTAATTTAGAGTATCCAATTATCCATCATATCATGAGTTATCTCATTTCGTCTAAAAAAAAAGAGTTATCTCAAGTAGTATGAACAAGAAACAATTTACCTGATGAGTAATATCCTCGTCTGATTCTTTAAATGGAGAACCATCTCCTTCCCAAGACACTACTCCTCCAAAAGCTGGAATAATAAAAAGCAAGGACTCCCTTGGGACCTAATCAAGCATATACCAGTAGCAGATAAATAAAAGTTAGCAGATGGTGCACCTTATGGAGTAACTAAAGACCTTGAGGCAACATGATCAGATTGACCCTTCAAAACAAAAAATACAACACAAATAGAGAGAATGAGACTGACCTCGCGACTCAAGAAAAATTTAAGGTTTCTGAAAAGATTCTTGCACTCCTTAGTTTCTTGGTCATCATCATCCACACCATTTGCATCCTCCATCAGATGCATTAGTGTGCCTGGCTCATTGGATGGCAACTGATGTTGCAGTTGTGCTAGTCTAAGATCAGATTCTTCAGTTCGCTTATCAGGCATTACATCCTCAGCTCCATCACCTGAAGTAATTGCTCGAGAACCCCCAGATGACCTTCCAGAACCAGCAGAAATGTATCGGCATAATGCATAAAGCTCTGAGGAAAACATGCAAAAAGATATTTTCAAGCAGGGATATTATAGAAAACACATATCTGTCCACGAAGTTAAACATGCTCATAAGTCAGTTTCCTCTAGGCAGATATTTTAAATGCAGGGTAAACAAAAGTCACTTGCGAAAAAAAAATTGATACAAGATATGCAATTTACCAGCTGCTAGAGCTTCTAGCCGAGAATCCAGAATAGGTGGATACTTAACATTAATGGAATGATAGAGCTTGAAGTTCACAAAACCTAAAAGAGCCTGCATAAAAAAGGAATGATATAAAAAAGCATTCTTTAAGCATCTATTGAGGTAAGAAACTTCAGAATGGAAAACCATGAAGAATCAAGTTGTATTTTCAACTTTAAAGGTGTCATGAATCAAGATGTATGATGCTTGGACAAAGTTATTTTCCCTACAGTGTCATCAAATTACTGTCATCAAAGGCCTCATCAGGTATGACACTAGAAAAAAGATTCTAAAGTCAATATCAACAAAGCAAAATAGAAACCTTACAAAGCCATCAATTACAAAAGCCTAAAATGTTTAACACAACCTTAGCCAACAATGCACTATGAGAGAGGTGCTTATCAGGTAGGTGAACCTATTCTATAGGTTGGGATCCAAGCAAAAACTCACAATAATGAACCTACTAAGAAAGCTCTCAACATAATGGAGCATTTGAAAAGGGCAACTTTGCTTATCATAGAAAATTTCCCAATTTCAGGCTCATAATCAACAGTGTTCTATGAAGTTTTGAAGATCTTGTAGGTAGGGTACATAATTCCAGGTCAGAAACCAAGCTGAAACCAGTATTTTTTCCCGAAAGGAGCTGAAACCCGTATTTGCCTGATTTTATCTGACAGAAACCCACAAAGACATCACTTCAATTGAAGAGGAAAATATGACAATTTCAATTACCGGAGAAAGTCTTTGCAAACTCAGGACACAAACTCCTTTTTTCCAATAAAATATCATAAATATTTATCGAATGAAGAGAAAGTATTGTTTAGCTGTGCACTTTAAGGATCAAGAAAAAAGAACACATGCAAGATATGCAGAAAAAATTGTGTAAAGGTTTGTTAAAGTAAATCTAAAAGAAGGTTAAAAAAGTAAAAGAACATACCATCTAGAAATAAAGAAAGCAGTCATTACCTCATAGAATTCTAGAAAGGTAATCATGACATTATAGTCAATATCATCTGTCAGAACTTGTTGTAAGGCATGAGGTGTTAGCCATGTGATCTTTTGACCCTCCACATCAGCCTGCAAAAATTGAAGTTAATGCTCACATATCAGATGATTTAAGAAAAACATGAAATAATCTAAGCATAGAGAAGTTAATAGATTAAGGTTCAAAGTTAGGGAGCATCAGTTACCTGGTAATAAATTCCTTTGACAGATATAAATGTCTTCCTCAGACTATGCGTTCGAGAAATGTATGCTTGCCATTCATGACTTAATCTGATTATAGATATTCAAGTAAAAGGGTTCTATTAAGGTAGCTCTACAAGAATTTCACAAAGCAATTACACAGTTAAAAATATTCAAAATGTCATCCAGCTCTAAATGGAATCTCCATTTTCAGGAGAGTTTGATTGTCATGATATAAGTATTGAATACTGTCTACCGTGAATTATAACAAAATTCAAAGATATGTATTTAATCACTCATTAACTGTCAATCATAAGCCTCTAAAACATTCCTTCCCCATATGGAGTTCGGAAACCTCCCACCTATCCTACATATTCGATCAAGGTTGTCAAAAAACCATCAAACATAAGACGTGTAAGTCCGATTACAATGATGCATGCTTGGCATTATAATACATTAGATTAAAGGAAAATCAACTTTGCCAATCTTGCAGGATTTTTTCCCGCTACTCCTTATCAAGCAGTCAATACATCTTAGAACAAACCTTGTATTTCCTAGAGGTATTTAACATCAGTATCAAGCACTAAAAGAAAATTCTAATTTGAAAAAAAATTGAAAGACTATTCAAAGGAAAAAAAACTATGATTGACTGGTGAAGTTGGTAAGACCACTCTACTAAATTCTATTGTTCGAACAGCAAGTGCATACTAATAGTTAGCACAACCCACCTCCGGCAGTTATGAATCCTGTCAACTTGAACACGCTCGCCCTCGACAGCTGGCAATGCAGCAAAAAGGTGAACCATTGTAAGGCAGTCATCTAAATCTCTCAGTGCATCGACAAATGTGGGGTACCTAGATAATCAATAGTAACATGAACAAGTTGCTTATCATTAACTATCAAGTGCATACAAGGAGTAGAGAAATCGCTAACCTTTCCAAGATAAGTCTATCAAGCTTGTATGTAGGCTGGCGGTTAAGTAGCCGATCTGCAAGATCTCTGTTTTTCTTTGCTTTTGCTTTGCTTATCTTTCTTCTGTGGGCCCTTATATCCCTGCAGCACAGAATAGTTTATCTGAGAAAATATATACACAATAGAACGTCACTGCTAAAGTATGAAATTTGCTAACAGAAAGACCTAAAGTAGGACACAGAATAGTGAAATGCAAGAATTTCACTCACGCAGCTAAGCAGATGTAAATAGCTTGACTAAACTAAGTCTGCTAGAGGTCGGAAGTGTGGCATGCTAAGTTTGTGACATTTGTCATGTCTCATACATAAACATATATCCAGTCAATTTTCAGTCGACACCAACACAGAACCAGGACAATAGGTCCTTAACAACGAATCTAAAGGACCAGAATTTACACCCAAAAAAACAACATGAATATCAAAGGAAACAAAACAAAAAACTTAACTCAGTAACTTATTTTCCTCATACGGTCACCTCTATTTTCCATAACTTCAACGTCGTTGCAATGCTCGACAGTAACGAATAACACTTAAAGATAATAAAAATATGTTGATTTCTTTCCCTAACAATAGAAAAGTCAAATAACTTCAATACAGTTTCCTATATACATAAATTGAAAGAAAAAAATACACACAATTCAGTAATAACTATAATTTCACTGGAAAATTAACATAATTAAAACATCTGATTAGATAACCTTCCAGCATTCTCAGTTTTGCTACCAATCTTAACTTGAGACAAGGAAACAACTTAACATAGGAGCATTTTCCACATTAATCGAGTTACTGGAAAGCTCTATTTGTCCTCATTTTCCATAAAAACAACCACAACGTTCGTTTTTTACTAAAAGAGCAAATACGTAGGAGGTTCAAGCATATATTCTATCAGTAAATAAAAATGAATACCTAAACTTCTCAAGTAGGGGCTCATGGAGGAGGAAATTAATGTCCTTCATGTGGTAATACGTCTTGTGGTTCCCTTCCACCTTCTTCTTCGGCTCCCTTGGGAAAATTCCTTTGAGAATGCATAGTTTCCTGCAATACCCCAACAATGAAATGTTAAAACCTTTAACCACCACGAAGCTTCATAAAGCTTCAATCTTTAAGAGAACGAAGCCATCTTATTCTGTAAATAATTACCATTTCAATCAAACATTGTGAACAAAAAAATTAAGAAAAGAAGGGAGATTACCTGAAGACGGGAAGACTGACTTGTAGATAGTGCACGGCCTTCGTCCTGGTGATGTACTTGGCGGCGTTCCCCTCCTTCTTCTTGCCCTATGACCCCAAGAAAAAGCTCGTAAAACTTGGGAAAATACAGGAGTATTCGATGGTGCACCAGCAGAAGAGGAAGACGGGATGTTACCGGAGGTCTGTAGTGCTTCGGCATCTCGTTTTCGGAGGTGGGATCGCCGGCGCTGCTCTGTCGCCGATGTCGCCGCCGGGGTTACAGAGAGAGAGTGCGAAGGGTTTCGAGGGAGAGCTTTTATAGCAGGTTTAGCGCTGAGGCGGCGGGCCGGGGTTTTGGGTTGGACCGGACCACACGGTTCAGAAAGAAACTAACCCACGGTTCAGAAAGAAACTAACCCGGACGAGTTACTTTTAAGAATGAAATGAAAAAAAAAACACATCAAAGTCTAGTCATAAAATAAAAAAATAATATTTTAATAACAAATTGTTGACACGTTTAGCTAGCGAAATAGTATAAGAAAATATAAAAAAATAATATTTTACTAAATTGTTGACACGTTTAGTAATTCCAAATTTAAATATTAAAGATATTATTTAATTAGAGCTCATATTCATAAGTATTCTTTCCAATATAGAATTAGTAAAGAACTAATAACATTGATTTAGATAAATAAAAAAAATATTGAATTTAACTTGTATCATGATATTTTTTATGCGATTTAGGAATTGCACATTTGAGTTTTGTCCATCCCCTAAACCTACCTTGATGACTCGAATTAAAATTGTTCAATTGACTTTGCCATCAATATTATTTATGTGTTATTCTTTAATTTGGGGAAAATAAGATAATTAATAATAAAATAATAACATTAATTATATTATTATAATTTTTTTTAGCACATCTTCAAATTGGTTGGTGATGAATTTGATTTTATGAGAGAAATAAGAAAATTCAATCATAAAAAAATTATATGATAAATAATTATTGACGTGTATTTGATTAGTTATTATTACATTTGCACAATTTCATGAAGTTAAGATTTTTCACACTTTTATTTTAATGATATATCAAAGATTAAAAAAATGTTAGAACCTAATATGGGTCGATGTTATAGATCTAATTTCATAAAATTCGTCGCTTAATAGACATAAACCTTAAAACTATGCATTGCAACATTATGCACTTAAAATATTAAAAATATAAAAAATGAAATGGAAAATATTAATATTTTTATTAATCATAAAATTCATATATCTAGTCTAGACTAATAATAAAACACGTGTTAATACTATGACTATTACGTACATGGATTATTAAATAAATTATGTATTCAAGGATCATAAAAACTTTTCCTGATAATTTAATAGCAAACATTGTATCAATTCGATATTCCATGTAATGGCAATCATAACTTAGAAGTTAACATCTCTTCAATTAAACTTTGCAATTTTTTAATTATCAATTTAATATTTGAGAATGATCCTTGGCAACGACAATGGTTGACATAATGTATAAAAAAAGTATAAAATCTAATTAGCTAACGTTAGTGAAATTTTTAAAAAAAATATTTTATACGTAAAAAATTAAACTGGAGACTTATTTCTCATTTCATTTTTATTGATAATTGAATGTCAATTATTAAATTTGAATTTGAGTAGGCTACTATATATTATAATATTAAAAAAAACGTATGGAAAATTATGTTTAAAGATTGTTAAAGAGAAGTTTCATAATCATGAACTTTTTTTGGGTGGACGTCATCGAATCCAATTTTTATTATATGATAATATAAATCAAAGTTATCAATTTTCATGAAGGTCCCCATTATCTCATATAAAATCATAAATGCCAATTAAATATTAAGTTTTTCGTATTTAAAGCAGAAAAATCCACTTTTTTACTTTTAAAGAGGAAAAAAATCTAAGACTCACGTGGATAACACGTGACTTTTATTATTATGTATATTACATTAATACCCTCCCTATTTATCCCCAATTTTTTGTTGCTTGCATCCTCTTCTCAGCGCTCTCCCTCTCGCTGGAGGGAGACGAAGCCGTCGGCGCCGCCGCCGCTCTCCATGAAGTGCCCCAAGTAAGTGCCCTCGTTTTCTTGTATCGTAATGCTTGATGCGGTCAATTCCATCTCGTATCCTTCGCGATTTGGTTCTTCCGCTAAAAAATTATACTGCAGTCCCATTTTTCCCCTTTTCGTTCAAATTCGTCTTGTGGTTGCAGATTGGTAGTCAAGTTCTTTTTTTTCTTTTCTTTTTTACAGCTTGGATGTTGAAACAAACTGTGTTTGAAGCTAAATTCGGAGGCATAAACCCTAAACCCTAATGTTATGATTTATAATCAAGTTTCTCCTATATATCGTAATTTGGATTTCGTCCGTGTATAAAAGTTCCATTTTTTCTTTTTGTTTTCACATTTTTTTTGTTAAAATTTCATTTTGTTTGATTGGGCTTTCGCACAAAGTTTAGTAATCTAGGGTTTCTGCTTGCGATGTGTTTTGTTTGCCAAAACTTGTATTTTGGTTTGGAATTACTTACTTAAAAATCGTTGTCAATCTCAATTTACTTGTCATTTGCAATCAAGTTTCTCCTATATATCTGAATTTGGATTTCGTCCGTGCATAGAAGTTCCAATTTTTCTTTTTATTTTCACAATTTTTTTGTTAAAATTTCGTTTTGTTTGATTGGGTTTTAGCACTTAGTTTAGTAATCTAGGGTTTCTGCTCGCGATGTGTTTTGCTTGCCAAAACTTATGTTTTGATTTGGAATTACTTATAAGTTTTTTTGAGAGAAGAATTACTAATAAGCTTTTTTGAGAGAAAGAATTACTTATAAGTTGTTGTCAATGTCGATTTAGTTACCTTAGATCATTTTATCTCCAATTTTGTTTCATCTTCTTTCTTTTATACTGTCATTTCTGTTACAACTACTTAAATTAAGGATGTTTTGAGGAATTATCTTTAATTTGGTTCAGCGAAAAGCTGAATGTTTGCTTTTTTTAGTGGAATATGAAAACTTAAACCTCTGAACCTGTACTTATGGATAATGCACACATTCTTTTTTCCAATTTCTTTATTGTGTATTGATGCAGTGTCATTAGCTCAATAACCAATAGTAGTCCCAGTAGTAATAGTTTTGAGCCCCAATAGTAAAAGTTACAATATGAAAAATGCAGACCGAGAACTTTAATCAGTCTTTTCTGAAAGAAAAATGGAATAACTTGATTTGGATAGGCATAGTGAAAGTTGTGGAGTATTCTTTTACTACTAGATCATTTGTAAGATAGTGTAAAATTGACTTAACAGTTTTGGGTAACTTGGTTTAATCAGTATAGTTATTTTTTAAAAAAAGATTACAGATAAATTTGATAGTTGAATATCGATTACTTTGTTTGAGTCTACTTTTTAAGCCAGCACAAATTCTATTATTTTGATATCTAGGTTGAAAATTTTGATTGATACTTATCCTTTACTCCATCAAACTGATTTATTTGGATTTAATTCATGTGTTTTGCACTGTATATAAGCTTCATCAATGAAGTTGAATTATTGCAATTCATGACAATCATCATTTACATTCTAAAAATGTTATGTGTTTTGCACATGTGGTGATTCAATTGGTTACTGAGTGTTATGTTTTCCTTTGTTTGTATGAAAAAGTTGCTTTAAAACATTTACTGCCCAAAAACATTTATTTAAGTTGCTATCGTCTCTAAATTGAATTTATTTCCTCTTATCTACCACCATTTTTTATATCTTTTTCCTTTTTATTTTTTTCAATTTTGAATAATATAGCTTTGATTCGTGAACTTTTACTCTAAAAATACTGTTTATGGTTTGAACTAGCCCTCCAAGTTCTTTGGGGGTGCTTTAACTTGAGGGTTCATGTTATTAGATGCAACCTTGTAGGCTATGTTTTCTTCTTACACGTGTGTATAAGGTTGTGCGCATGTTGACCCTTTAGCAGAGTTTTGGTGCCTAAAATTTGATTCATAATTTTTCTATCTTGGTCATATTCAATGTTGTTAAAGTCGTGTCCCTAAGAATCGTTCGATTCTACGTCTTTACATTTGGATTTCATGCTCAATACCATCTAGAAGTGTTTTTGGCTGGCACACAGTAGGATGCGTGCTTGCCTGTGGGACCGTTGGACACGTCCCAGATTTTTTTTTCTTAATAGTAGTTTGTTTTGATGTAATTGTGAATTTGAAATGTAAATGATTGTAATTGAAAATTCTGCGATGAATTATATTTACAATAGTTATTTTTTCTTGATCTAGATAGATGTAAATAAAATTCAATAATTTGATATGTGTTTAGTTAGAATAAAAAACTATTATGTATTAGTGAATAAATAATTATTTAATTATATTTATATTTAATAACATATATTATTTGATTTACTAAAATATTTTATCTTATTTAAGTAATTATTTTAGATAATTTTTATTTTTTCCGGGGCTAACTAGCCCCGACTAATTAATGTCGCCTCATATCAGACACCTGACTACGGTGGGTGAGGCTCCGAACGAAAATTTTTCACGTACAAAGGATTCAAACTCGAGATCTCCTTAAGCGAGGAGGAGCTCCTTACCACTCCATCCCAACTCCCGTTAATAAATTAATTTTAGTGTGACAATTTTATTTATGTTTTTTGGATATGTGTAATTGGAATTACGGAATGTGAATCCTTATATTTGAGTATTATTTGGAGTACCACGTAATATTTATCAAAATGAAAGTTAACAAATTCTTATTGAAAATTAATTAATTTATTATGTGGGAATTTTATTTTCTTATTGATTTGATTTCTATTATTTTCATTTTTTTTTGTTACAACATTTTTATTATTTTTCTTAGTGTAGGTGAAACTATAAAAAGTCAATTCTTTATTTTTGGCTAGTTGTATCTAGGGGTTTAAATTTTTTATATATGATTTTTCCTTCGAATAAGTATATCCTATTGATGCAAACAATTAAATATTATGCTATTATTAATACTTGTATCTTAGATTTAATTTATTTTAGTAAAATATTTTTTTGCATTTATTTTAGTGTATAATTTTTACATCGGTGTATTTTATATTAATATTTTGTTTTACTATTATATTATTCTTTTAGATTTTTGTTTTAATTTAGCATCTTAGTGATATTTCTATTATAAGAGCACTTAGCACAATTTTCTATATCATTAACCAAATATAATTTTTGTTTTTGCACCACACCACACCTGTAAAACTCTTAACAACTAACCAAACAGCCCTTGGCCCTACTATATATTATTTTTTTTAATATTAGATTGTTACGAACTATATCAGGATTGTTATGAGTTATTATTATTGATGTTTGATCATACGATCTTAATGCTTTTATTTGAAAAAGTTACTCAATTGTCAATTACTTCGTGTTACATATTTACAGTGAGTTTAGTTAGAAGTCTTGATGGCCTTCGGTTTGGGCAAATCAACGAAAAATATGGTAGATCTGTGTCATGTTACGCGTGCATTGTTTTGTCTGTTTTACGTGCTTGACAACATTGATCGTATTTCTTTGCCTACCAATTTTTCTTTATTGGATAAACACTTTTTTTTGTCATGAAACTTTCAGTTTTTGTTTTTTCTTTCCAGCTTGAAATATCCCCATTGTTGATCGGTCTATTCTGTGATTAGGGTTTTTGCTGGTGCGTCGTTTTAGAATGTTAGGACAAGCTTTGTTCATGCCTGAATGCACTGAGTCGTAACTAGACAAACCCAATTGTCTATGGGACACCAGCATCTGTTGAGATCCTTCAAGTTTCTCCTTGCATCACTGTTGTTGTTTTATGATTGTAGAATCAAGGTGGACAAAATCGCAAGTTAACTCGTAAAATCGTCCATTCCTCCTGGGAAAAACATGTTGGACCAGTAGCCTTTTGAGCCTACATGCTATTTTTGTAGAATGGCTTGACACAGTGAGCTTCAATGTTGTCAAAAACGCGTTCTAACACGTAGAAACGGACGATTTTACGTGTTTACCTTGGGTTTTCGTGTTCGATCCCAGGTTGAATCGTTTTTGGCCAGCACGCGATAAAATCGCATGCTGGCACGTAGAATCGGTGGACACGCTCGTGTCCACCGATCCCAGTTTTTTATTTTTCTAAACAGATGAGATTGTCACGTGACCAAGTCACCACAAAAGTCACGATGCCCTACCTTTTAGTCACGCTGCTGCTCCCCTGCCGCTCACAAACTGCTGCTACCGCCGCTTCTGCTCGCATCTGCTGCTGCTACTTTTCTCTCTCAACCGATCTGCTCCTGCTATTACTCTCTCTCTCTCTCTCTCTCTCTCTCTCTCTCTCTCTCT
>LTAE01000136.1:0-19588 GCA_001647135.1 Pontederia paniculata | reverse complement strand
TATTATTATTATTATTATTATTCAGATGCCTAATATTTATTTACATTTTAGTTGAAGAAATTGCAATATTTTATTTTTTCTATACAAATTAATATATAAATATATTTAATGTCAAAATCTGGTAGGATCGGTCGTGTCGTGTTACGTGTACACGATTTCGTGTTTTCCCGACTCCTCCGTGTCGAGTCCGTTTTACGTGTTTGACAACATTGGTGAGCTTAAATTTTTTTTACCTTTGCTTAGCCGGGTCCCATGTCATGCCCTACTTTACCTTTCAAGCCCTAAATCCAAATGATGTGGTGTAGTTCTTGTTGTTGCTGCTGTTGCCGTTCGCTGCTGCAGTGTGTTGCTGATTTGCTCTCCTCTCTCCCTTCCCCCTCCCCCTCCCCCTCTTCTGTCAGACCAGCTTACAACTTATGTCCTCTCTCCCTCTTCCCCCTCTCTCTCGTCCTATTCATCTTGAACAGAAGAGGACCAGACTGGGGTCACATTCTATTATACTCACATTCTAGATTATTATTTCTTAGTAATGTTTCATGAATTATATGAAGATATTGTTATAGTATATAGGTGTCAAATAGAATTTGTGTCGTCTCCTGCAACTGTCTTATATATCTTCTTTGTTGTACAAATTCTATATGCATATAATTTGGTAGAGCGGGATGTGTTGTGGTACTACGATCTCACGTTTTATGTCTTCACCCAAACTTTTCTATCTTGAATATGATTTATGAGTTTGAGAACTTGACATGATATGTGATAATGCAGCAAACATGATAAATTAATTCACATGAAAATACAGTTTATGTGACAAAGTGTGTTATTATTTCTAATTAAATTTAATCCTGGATGAATTGCTTTCACAGATCTCGGAGAACATTTCTTCTTCCTCATAGTTTTTTTTAGAGGATTCTCATATTATGTCTTTAATGTTTCTAATTTTTCTCCTAGTTTACTTTGGATGTCTCCTTATATAGTTAAAAAAACTCATTTCCTCTTGTTTCTTCAGAAAAGGTTCTTCTCATGTGTTGCAAGAGTTCTTTATAGGGCTCAAATGTCATGCTATTTTTAGAGAGCTTCAACTATGTTATTATTTGAAATAGTTTGTCATGTAGGTTGTACATTTTATTCGCAATAAAGTTTCATGTTAAGGTTAATGTGCTATAGAATTTCTTGGATCAAGTTAAGCAACATAAATGGTGATGCTTCGGTGTGCGTTTTTCCCTTTAGACAGAAACTTTGATCCTTTTCTTATATCTGATGATTCTCATGTGATGATTTTTCAGGCCATTGGGTCTCTATTTCTTCCCTATGTTTGACTTCTTAGAGGCATCTTCTTCATTCTATCTTCTCCCTCTTTATCTTAGATAAATATCGAAAGTTTTCATGCCACATGGTGCTCACTGGTGACTTGATCAATTTTCAAGATACACCGCGATTATCTATGATGTCTCTTTCTGACAACCAAACGCTGAAAAGGAAGCTAAAGACTGAACTTGCTCATGTGAGGGCAGCAGTTGAAAACATTGTTGCTGATTGTGAGAAGTTGAACACCAAAAAATTGAAAATAGTTCATGGGCATCCAGGAAGCAAAGTAAATGCTTTCCCTGGCAAAGCTGTTGCAACTATTGATTTATCTTGCAAGTCTAGTGCGTTTCCATCTTTAGACTGTGAGAGCAAGCAATATGTAATAAGCAAGAAAAGTAGAGCAACCGAAATGAGAACTAAGCAGAAAGCATCATCTGTTGATTCTATTGATAAAGAAATTTTATTATCTCAGAAATCTGAAGTGAGACCGGGCAATACTGCTATTTCCGAAAAATTCAAGCTGGGAAATGTGGCCATTGAGGGTGTGAAAATGGATTCCAGTAAGATAAGGCAGTGTGCCATTATTTTGAAGGCACTGATGAATCATCCTACTGGTTGGGTATTCAATCAGCCTGTCGATCCTGTGATATTGAATATTCCAGACTATTTTTCAATTATAACTGAACCGATGGACTTGGGTACTGTAAAACAGAAGCTTGAAAAAAAGCAGTACTCAAACACAGCTCAATTTGCGAATGATGTTGTGTTGACTTTCTCAAATGCAATGCGCTATAATCCTCCAAGCAATCAAGTCCATGTCATGGCTAAGGAACTAAATGATATTTTTAGTTCGAGATGGAAGTTACTGGAGACAAAGTGGAGAATGACTAGTTCAGTTTCTTCTCCGCATTCTTTAACTAAGACTGAGAAGGTAGTTCGAGTTGTGTTCAAGAAAAGTGTTTGTTCGAACGCATCACCTAGAAAATCCCTTACATCTGCTGAAAAGCTGAAGCTGAGAAAGGACTTGTCAAGCATTCGGATTAAGAACATGCCGCCACAAATACTCAGAATTCTTAAGAAAAAATGTTCGCTTGCACAAAGCAAAGACCACTTTGATGTAGAAATTAATATGTTCGATGAGGACACTTTATGGGAATTGCACCATGCTGTAAAAAGTTGCTTGGATGCAAAACATGCTGAAGTAAGCAGTACTATTAGTTTATTGTATGTTTCTCTAATATTGCATTATTTGCTTTTTCTGATACCTGTTTATACTTATCCAATGTGAAACTGATAATAGTTGTATCCATTATTATTTCTTACCAGATTGATCAAATCGATCTGCAACCGGGGCAGGATCCATGCAAAGGTCTGAATACTTTTTTTTTCTGAAATCATGTTGCACTTAGGTTCTAAGAGCTAATTGAGATGTGGTGTAGGTTCAGCTGGGACTTTGGTTCAATCTACTTGTGCTAATACTAAAGCTTTTATGAGCTCTTCGGCATGCATCAAGGGCATTTGTGGTGACAACATTGACTGTGAATGCAGTCCATGTCATGATATTGACCAGATGACCTCATTGAGTGGTCAGTTTTGACATTCTATTAGCTTGTCACTTTCTCATTTCCTTTGCTTATGTATCTGCATCCCTCTTCAGGTGTAGATTCTGAGAGATTAGCTAAAAATCATCATGTCTACCCATCAAATGCATGCAGCCAGGTATACGTTTTATTATTCTCATTCTAAGAAAACTTTATAATCCATCTGTTTCTTATTCCTGATTCAAAACTAGTTATTAAACATGAGAGACATTTCATACCTTCTTTATGTATTTGACAGGTCAGTAAAAGGACAGTACCGGATGTGGTGGAAGTTGATCTTTGTTCAGAGAAAGATGGTTTGCACCTTTCTGTACCATAGAAGAAAATGATTAGTCATCTATGTTAGGAAATTACATTGTCATTTTCATATTAACTAATATGAATGATTAATGAATATAGGTGAAGGTTTTCTTTTATAGCATTTTCCTCTTCAGACACATGGATCCTAAGTCAATAGGCTTTCCATGAATTATGGATTGTGTTTTGTATTTCAACTTTATTGAGTGTACTTAAGGTATTGTTCCCTGATCAGGAGAGGCAAGTCTTCCATGTGAGCAACAATTATCACCTAATAGAGCTCTCCGTGCTGCAAGGCTGAAGAGCCGTTTTGCTGATACCATTCTTAAAGCACAACAACGAGCACTTGTGAGCTTCTTGTCTAGTTCTTACCTTATGGCATAAAATGACTTTTCAGGAGACTTAATCCTTTGTTAGAATTCTGTTTCATGGACTGAATTTCTTGTTACCTAGGGTGAAAAGGTGGACCCAGCCAAGCTGCAGCTTGAAAGGGAAAAATTGGCAAAATTGCAACAGGAAGGCAAGTCTTTGAAATGTATATAGAGCTGCATCATCTGTTGCCTGATGTCAGAGTTACCAGTTGCTGAAATATCTTCTCTTTCTACTTGTTTTTGTCCTTTATACAAGGAGTGATACACCGGATGTCATGAAAACATTTATTTAGCATGTGACTTCATTGTAGGATTATGTCAATTAATTTGCACTTGTACATGTTGAAGCAGAAAAGGCAAGGATCGAGGCCCAAGTTAAAGCTGTTGAAAGTGCAGCAAAAATGAAGGCCGAGTCCGAGCTTAAATTGCAGAGGGAGAGGGAAAGAGAGGCAGCTCGATTGGCGCTCCAAAAGGTGCCACACAAATCAATTAATGTGTGCATTAGTTCTCTTTAGATCGTGTCTATGATCTCTTCTAACTACGTTTCGTTCTGTTGCAGATGGAAAGAACTGTGGACATTGATAATAGCTACATATTGACCGATCTTAGAAATCTCGGCCGTCCGCCGCCGGGACACTTTGATATGCCTGATGATGTGCTGGCTGATTTCATGAATGAATTCGAGCTGCAGTCGGGTGCAGTGAATCCACTGGAGCAATTGGGTTTGTTTATGAAGAAAGATGCGGATGAAGAGGCAGACACCGATGTAGAAGAAGGGGAGATAAATCATCAACAATGAACTCTCCTTAGCAGTAGGTTAATTTTTTATGTCCACGGTAATATATAAATGTTCTCTCTCTTTTCTTTTTCTTTTTTTTTTTACAATTCCTGTGTTGCTTTGGGAGATATAATGTAATTTTTCACATAAATTTGTGCTAATTGTTCTACCTATCAAGAAACATAGCATTCGAGCCTAACAATTTAGCCTTTCAGAATGGCTTGAAACTGTTGAGATAACTGAGATGGTGGAAAATATTGATACAAATATCGAATATTGATAACAATTTAGACCTCTATTTCCAACATTATATTCAAAACTTTTCAATAACACAATATTAAAAGCCTAAGTCTTGAATTATCAACTATCTTTCTACACCTCTTGGCTTCTGCATGCAATCTTTAGAATTTTTTGAATTTGAAAATTAAGAAATATAAAAATGGGTCTGTGGCGATGGCTTGGGGTAGAGGTTCGGCCGGGTATGTTAGCATGGGCTACCTCTTTGAGGTTTTCGGCTCGCCTCGACACGAATCAGATCAAGTCCGACAGGGCAAGGCCAAATTTTTTATACATGAAAATATAAATTATAAGTTATTCTATAATCCTACTCTTTTTTAATCTGGATTCAAAGCCTTCATCATTCTAACCAAGTTCGGTTGGCACACCTGGTAGCAGGGGTGTATCCCGGATTGAGGAATCGGGAGTTCGGTTGGCACACCTGGTAGCAGGGGTGTGTCCCGGATTGAGGGACCGGGAGCTAGTAGCCCCGAGTTCGAGCCCCGGAGTCACCACTTGATCAGAGGGATAGAAATCTCTTCTCCTCAACTCCGGATTAGTCGGGTGCTAGTAGCCCCGGACGCCGGGACCCCGAGCGAGTACCCAGAAAAAAAAAGCCTTCATCATTCTGAAATTAACCCGTATAATAAGTGATTCTTTTATAAAATATATATTCTTCTATAATATATACCAAATATTACTATTACTTAGTTACCAAATTTACTACTTTATGATGTAACTACATTAAATACTATAATAAATTTCGTTATAGTAAAAAATAGAATTTTTAAATATATTAAAATTTTGGAAAGAGAAACTCCTCAGGTTCGGGTCACGACATGGACACAATTGATTGGGCATGAGATGGGTCTCACTATGTTTTTTTTTAAAAAAAAGTATATAAAAGGAACTGAAAATGATGCACATGTAATTTAATAAATTTAAAAAATGAAATAACAAAAAATGTATTTCAGAATTAAATGGAAAAGTTTGAAAAATCAAGAGAAAGGGATAGTATTAAAAGTTAAGGGTTAGATGTGGTAAATGGAAATATTCACATAATCATCATAACATCCTTTTAACATGAATAACAACGAACAAATAGTGAAATATGGTTAAAAGTTTTATAGTTCTTACGATTACATTATCAATTGAACCTATATGATCTATTTGAAAACTCCAAGAGTATCTCCAATTTGGCATTCTCTTACAACCACGTACAGACATTCCTCTCCCGGTAACACGAGAGTGATAAATCGATAGCACAATCTTTTCATTCGAAACAGGAAACAGATAGGAAAAAGAATATTACATTGGAAAACAAAGCAAAATGGGAGAAGGCGATAAGCGGCGCTCTATTATTATTTGGTAACCTGCGCAATCATATTGCTAATCGAACTCGCTTCTTCTTTAGCAGTTTCAACCAATGAGTCCTGCCAATCAAAAGATTAAAAGAAACAAATATATCATGTTACTGAGAAATATGCCATGCTATTTTACTTTCGAGCCATACCGACACTAATAGTAGACGATTTTCAACATATCTCGAACAAGCTTCAAGGTTCGAGTTAACAGAAATTTGATAAAACATCAACCTTAGTGGCATGGCAACAGAACACTAATGCACTGTGTTCTTTACAGATACCAACTTGATAAAATAGTTCTAAACTTGATAATACCAACTTAGCTGGCATATTTTCATTCAATTGTTTTGCCTTTTCCAGGAGGGGTGTGCCAAAGAAGTAATTTATTAAATGATTTTGTCGGTAAGGATTGGATCTGTTCTATGGTAACAAAGTAGTTAAGAAAAGGGCAAACCCATGTGCTAACTGTTTCCCTATATACTTTGTCTTTGGGGTTGAAGGACTTTGCCTATATACTTTTCCTACCATGCATACTTTTTCTTTGGGGTTGAAAGGCTTTGCCTATATACTTTTCCTACTATGTTACTTTGCCATTTAAGACAGGATTATCCAAAAAGCTTGAGATCCCTAGAAGTAAATGCAACTGAACTGCTTATTTTTTGTCATAAAAAAAAGTACCTGAGCAGCTATAAGTCGGGCAACAGTTTTCTTGCTGGACTCCTGAAGCTCGCCAGCAATCAGTATCTCGTCCAATATATAATATGCCTGAACATATTAAATGTCTGGTAAGTAAACAACTTAAGTTTGTAGGTCTGCCAATTAAAAAACATATTAAAAAGGTACCTTGTGGAAATTGAAGATCAGATCTAGCTCACAAACCTAAAAGAAAGATAGAAAGATCATATCTGACCTAATAGCGAAAGTTTTGTCTCAAAAGAAACATATTTTTTTTCAGAAAGAGAGGAAAGGATGACTACAAATTGAAAGAAACAGTAAAATAAATGGAGGGAGACATACGCTGCCAAAATAACGATCTAGTATCTCAACAAAATGATGGATGATTTCAAGGACCTCCAGTTCATTGTCATCTGGATCAATGCACATGCAAAAGTATAGGCTGGCATATCTGTTAAGAGAAAAGAATGAATAATCTCATTATAAACATAGCCCAGGCTTAAAGGGCCTGCAACTTGACCATTGCATCAAAGCTAGTCCTCTAAATACAATTCTGAATTACTTAGAACAAAAAGTAAAAAACGACTACAATACAGTGTTACCTTCTGTATACAACTTTATATCCTTTCCACTCAACAAAGTTGCAAAGCTTAGGGCCACGTGTGAGAATAAGTCCACTAAGCTCACGGATGACCTGTGAACAATGATGAACCATGTCAAAAAATGGAGTGAAGGAGATAATGAAAGATCCAACATTGACAAATCCTGAACAGATTTAGGTCTGCACAGAACAATTCATCAGGTGCTAGCAACATATTGGTCGATGATACTACAAGCAAATAGCATAATCAAAATATTTTTTTTTTTTGAAGGGCAAAAGGATGGCTAGTGTTGTCTAGTATGATCAAAATATATTATACATATATCAGACACAACTTTGTAGTTACAAACGATGAAACTAACAAAAAGGCGAGATGCAGCTATGAGCTTTTTAAATGTTGACTCAACATTACCAGGTTGTGTGGCTTTACCGCTCAAGGCTCTTCTTGTCATCAATTAACAGTCATAGAGAGCAGCTAAGCTGAGATTGGAATTAATGCGGTATCATATACCACCTTGACGGGCATTATTTGAAGTTATGTGGTACCAAATTGCAGTCGACTTGGATATTTCAAGATAAAAGCTAAGATGTCATAACTATTATTTTGATAACATACCACCTCATGTTGCAGTGTTTTACCATTATTTACCCTTTTTTTTTAGAAAGGCCATTATTTCCTCAAAAAGAAAGGTCATTATACACTATACGAGGGCACAATGAAGGAAATCAATACATATCTGATATTACCAAGGTATATCTCAAATATAAACTTTTTTTATTGAGAGAAATCTCAAATACAAGCATGCATCAGCTCCACTTGCTGGTTGGTGATGTCCATTGTATATATTTCATGTTCAGTATATTATGAGCCATCAACAAAATATTTCATTGTATATATATCTGATATAGCCAAGGTATATCTCACATACAATTACGCATCAGCTCTACTTCCTGGTTGGCGATGTTCATTGTATACATTTCATGTTTAAATTTCAAATTTCAAAATCAAGTCCTTCTAGCCCTTCCTCAGGTATAGCATATTTTTTTGAGAAAGAAGTATGGGCGCATATGATACACAATGTTACATTGTGCAAGTAGAGATTGCATCTTGGCGAGCTTTAGACATATCTTCTATATGTTAATGCATCTTCATATGGTACAGTGTACACTGTGCAAACACAGGCCTGGCAAAGCTAACATGATTTCTAAATCTTATCCAAGTATCATTGGAGGATGGAATTTCCAGCATTAAGCTGTTCATTGTTGTTCAAAAGTAGCTTTTGAAAGGTAACCAAAGTCTTATTAGTAAAACTCTTGCAAGTTTTGAGCCACAACAAAAAGGAAAAATATGTAAGTAAAAGATTGGAACTGTTTCATCCAAGTATCCTATTTATTGTAAGGATGGATCTCGATAATTTTAAGAAACTTAATTCATCTACAATTATGGAATGCTTGAAAGAAAAATAATCAATAAAAAGGCTAGGTGAAAATAAATGGGACAACAGACAGCTACAACAAAAATATCATAATATTTGAATAGCTTTACCTTGGATCTCTCCTTTTGTGGGTATGGAGAATACCATTTTGTCAGCCTCACCTTTCCTTGTCTACTAATAAGAATTACAAACTGGATCTGGATACAAAGAAAATAAGTTCGAGTATGCCACCAGTATAAGAACAAAATATCATCTCTCTTTTCAAGCAGAAATAACAGGACTTCATTACATTTTGATACAGCATTTACAGAGCTGCTAAGCAGCATCAATAAACACCATCAAATAATAAAATTTTCAAAACATCACAGCAACACTAACACTCAAATGGAAGCTAAACATCTCTGAACTTTAAGCATGAATACTTTTTTTCAGAAACAAAAAGAATTTCTATGTCAACCAAACAGGCAGAATTGGCTAACCTCCATCAACTAAATCTTCTACTATAACATCAAATTAACTGCCATAGTCATGAAGAGAAACTATTCACAGTAATACATATCAACATAGAGCATAAAACATTAGAAATTCCTCATTTCTATACACCTAAATGAACAAAGCCAAGCTAAGCTGGGATACATTTACATTCCTTCTATCAGAACCAAACCACTTTTAGCACAACATATCTAATTCCATAAAAGGATCTTACATAATTTTAATAGCTGCAGTTCTCCCTACCTTACAGGAAAACCCTAAATCTCCAGTGCACAAAGTAAATGTATTCTACTCACCAAAATAAAGCAATCCAGGCAAGATTGAGCTTTCCAAGGTCACACAACTATCAAACCACCGGTGCAAACTTTATCCAAATTAGCATATGAAAGATCTACTATTCTGAACCAGAAATCACATCGAGATCAACTCAAGATCCAATAGATACCGATCTCGAATGTCTTCATACAAATAAATCCCCAAATTGTTCAAGTATTCATTCAGATCACAAGCAATAACGAAAATTTTCGAGAAAATTACGAAAAAAAAAGGACGATCTCAACCGATCGAAGGGCAGAGAGTACTGACAAGAAATGGATCAAAATTCTGAGAAAATTGCTGAAGAATGAGCTATAAACATGCATTACAAGAGGAATTTTGTGGTAGAAATCGAACCATTTCGTCGCCTCTTCCTGTTGCTAAAATTCTCGAGTTTGTTCTTCGATTCAGAGTCCCGAGCGCTCAAAGAGGGAGATCTCTTGTTATAAAACGAAGCCGTGTGGTCATAGCGTGGTGCCGTAGCGGTTACGGAGTTATCACAATGTTATATAGGATTTGTTAAAAAACGAGATATCGGTGGCCGCTTTCATGACGTTATCAACTTGTAACCACCGTTAACGGATCCATTTATCAGATTGATCATAACAATTAATGGTTTCCCAACAATTATGGGTGGTATTTCTTTTATAAAAAAAATAATTTTCATCATTATCTTCCTCGTATGTATTTATATTTTTCTTTGCGTATAAAAATATTGGCGCGTGATAAAGGGATATATAGATATGAAACTAATAACACAAATAATTATTTTTTTCAAACTAAAATAATATTTGTTTCTTCAAACAATCATTCGGAAAAAAATATGACAAGCTTATATAGACAAAATAAGTGAATTGTTATCTATCTTTGTTATCTGATATTAAAGAGAGTGTGAGCGGATTTATTTTTCTTTATGAAGAAAATTTTCAAAGTTTTTTTAGCTTGACAAAATTTTCTTATTATATATATAATGAAAAATATGTTACTACGATTCTAGCAGAACCTATTGTTGTATATACATCTACTCTTACCAAAACTGCATAAAAAAGGTACATTTATCGTCATTCAATAATTTTGCTATTTGAATCCTTCAAATTTAAGAAAGTTTTTTTGTATAAAGTTGTAAACAACATTTTTTATTTTCAATATTAGTTTTCGAATAAATATTTGTTCAATACAATTTAAAAATATTTCAAATATGCTTATTATATTTTTTTAACTTTTTGAAAGTGTAGCATTTCCCTTTTTATTTAGTAGTTGTTTATGAGGTATAACTTATGATTTATGCATAACCAAATAATATAGGCTTTACTTTCTATAAAATAAAAGTAACAAAAGGTACTTCTAAAATAAGTTAATATAAGTTATTGGTGAAGTGTATTTTTGCACATGAGCTACAAATGAAGGAATGGAGATGGCAGACACTAGATATAACATACCTAAAAGCTACTCTAAATACTTATTTGCTCTTGGAGACGTTATTCATACTTAATTTGACTTGACTTTGAACTTTTGTATAGTCAACAACTTATACACATATGCAAAAATTCATATAAATTAAAATTTTACATCGCGAAAGACTTAATCATATAAATAAGGATTAAGACCAAATACTTTCTGTTATAATTTTATTAATTGTCATGTAGCTAGACCTAGTCCAAATCATATGCAATCATCTTGTGTTATCATGAACATCATCGTCATCCACTTCACTATCATTGTTACCTAGCCCCATATGCCTGCAAGGCCCAGATGCAGAGAAAGAAAACCTTCCATAAGTTTTCGCCTAGTATGTAAGGCTCATATAAGATAAAAATAAAATATAATAAATAAAATATTAAAAAAATAATTATTTACCTTGCCTATGAAATATATATATATAAATAAAAAGAATGTAAGCAAAATCAGTCATAAGCACACAGAATCAATCATAATATTTGAGCATCCAACATCTTATTATTACTTAGGATCATAATGTCTTGAACTTTCTTTTGATTTCATCTTTGTATCTTTACTTTTCTTGCTTTCATTATTTGTTTTCTTTCTTTTATTCGTTGTTGAACTTTCTTTTTTTTTTTTTCATTCTTTCTTGAACTTTCTTTCTTTCATTCTTAGAAGCTATCTTTTAACTTCTTTCATATTTAATCTTATATCATTGAAGAGCTCTTCATCTTTTAAGAGAGCTTCATGGTACTTTTATGTATCATGGTCAGTAGTTGTACATCACCACAATGGTCCTATATGGTGAGGAGACTTTTCTATATGGTGAAAGTCCCAGATTCGGAGCACAAGGTGGAGAATCATGTACTACATAAATAGTGGCTAAGTGTTTTGCGTTCATCGTCATGGGATTTCACTGTTTTATCTTCAGCTAAACCCTCCCTACCTTTAACTTTCGTTCTTACTCCATTTGACAATTAGAGCACATGAAGTCCTACATCTTTCATCTTTTATCTTGCTTCTTTATAACTTTCATATTTTTACTTTAGGCTTTTAGTCTTCTTCTTAAATCTTTTTTTAACAAGCTTAGCATCAACATCAATACATACATGCTTATTAAATCAATAATCTCCTTGAAAATGACCTGCGTCGGGAATAGACATTAAATCAATCGACGAGGAAAATGATCCGTGTCAAGGGGCGACACAGGTCGTTTCCTCCTTGACAATCATCATCTTCGTGCAATCCATGTTGCCGGACGTCATCCTCTTGCTTGACGTGGTTCGAATTCAATTAGTCTAATAAAGTCGGAACACGGTCTGGGTTAGCACACAACCCAAGTTGTTTCATCAAATCTATTAATTTTCTAGGGTTTTTATAATCCCGAACGTGGTCTGACTCGGGTGGCTAAGTTCAATTGGTAGTTTCAAGAGACACGATCGTTTTAGGATTTCATGGAGAGCCACTAGACACGATCCGTGTCCATAAGGGAAAATGATCGTGTTGGCTCTATGGTTCTTCTAGCAGCCAACACCGCCCGTGTCAGGTGACCCGGTTGGTGACGCCTGCATTTAGGGTTTTGTTGGCCGACGGCACGACACACATCCCTAGCGGAGCGATCTGTCCGTTCTCGCGAGCTATGTCGAAGATCAACACGATCCGTGTTGTTGGCGGACGACCGATATTGACCGGCACCCTAATCCATTAAATTTTTACTTTCTTTAGGCTAACACATAATTTGCATTATGAGAATCCTAATCATCATTCTTTCTATCATTAATATCAATAAAACTTTACATGCTTTGGGAAAATCATAATCTTTCTTACTTTTCTGGGTAAAATAACCAAAACAGGTTTATCAACCCTAAGGCATCATTTATGTTCATCATGAATAAATTATTAAAAATAGGTAGAAAAATAATTCAATTCCTCTACTATCCTTAAGACTTGATTTCAATTAATAACTTTGGAATAACATAATATTCTTTACTTTCATGAAAATAATAAAAACATGCAAAGATAGATAATTTAATCTCTCCTAGAAACCCCAAGGAATAATTTCTATTAATAGGATTTCCATAAAACTTGAGGGAAACAATACTTTTAATCATCATGAATAAATTATTAAAAATATGTAGAGAAATAATTCAATTCCTCTGTTAACCCTAAGGGTCCTCTTACATATATTTTTCACTTTTCTAGACTTTTCTCTGTTTCTATTATGCTTTAGGCTTTACCTTATTCTTCCTCTGTGTTGATCTCCTATATAATCCTCCTGGTATGAGGCCATGAGAGAAGAGAGAATAAAGATAAATTATTTTTGTCTTACCTTAGGTTTTCGAGGGAAGAGGAGAGAATTGAGAGGAGAGAAATCCTTTCGACGACTCGAGAAAAAATTATGAGGATTTAAGATTTTTCCAAGGCTTAGAGATATTTATAGAGATAGATCTATGATTTAGTTGGAGTTCAATTTGAATTTAAATTTTGATTTAAATTTAAATTTGTTTTTAAATCTGAATCACATCATTTTTCTTCCTTTTCTTTCCATACCTTTTTTTCTTTATTTTTCTTTCCTTCTTTTATTTTTTTTTAATTCTGGAGCATTACACTAGAGTTTATAGCCCTGCTTGATTGGGTAATAAGACTATGATTAATATATGGGAAAAAGGAATGTATAGCGCACTTGTACAGAAAGTAACGACACTTTCTATACAAATGAACAGTGTCCAAATTTTTTTGTACAGATAGTGTCGTTACTTTCTGTTGCGCTACACGCACAACACTAACCCTTAATATATTATTCTCAATATTTTTGACAAACAACTCCTTTTCTCACTTGCGGGGCTTAGTTATTGCAGGATTAAGAAAAAAAGGTGAGAGTAATATATTCCTACTCTACCAAAGATTACTCTTATTCTGAGTGAATTACTTTCACGTGATGGATTATAAAAGTCTATTCCACCTTTAATACATTGATAACCAAACGGGACTTATGAGAGCAAACTAGTACTAAATTGTCAAAGACAAATATAAAAGGAGAGACAGTACTATTTTAAAGTGGAAATAGAGCAATCCAAAAAAATATTGCTGAGAAAGTTCACTTGTTATGAGCAAAACATTAACATTCTTGGGCATATTTTTAAGTAGATTTAAGAAGTTGAAAAAATCTCATAGGTTAATCCTACTACTTATCCTTTTCTTCTCCCAACAATATTTATTTATTTATTTATTTTTCTCTCCATTTAATTCCTACCACATCACTTTTTTGTTATTAACCTTTCACATCTTTTCTGCTAAATGTCTATTTTTATTATGAACATTTAATATTTTTGTTTGATTATTGTTTCTTCATTCTGCTTCAAGTTTTGTTTTCATGAAGAAGATGTGGTACAACATGGTTGGAAATTCTCCAAGCCGTTTATTCTTAGTGCTATAAGAAAGTTACAAAGTTGAAAGTTCTAATAGAAAAAAATAAACAGTGCTTAATTCACAGAAAATACATTTAACTGCACTTTTTATGTCCATGCCAATGTTGAAGCACTTTTCTGAAGAACATACACTTCATTTTTTTTCCTTCTTTGGTATTGAACTTTTTTGTATATCTAACAGGAAAGAATGGAAATAGCAAACAGTGAAACTTGAGGGTAACAATATGTGATATGTCATGGAACTGATCAACAGTATTTCTGTAAGGTTTGCCATTTTGCTTTCTCATTCCAGTTTGTACACTGATCATAATTGCTTCTGTATTTGTACACTTGGAGTTATATGCTTGTCAGACTCATATGTTGCTTATATTGCAGGTAATAGCAATGCACTCTTCAATGCACCTCCTGCTATTGAAGTTGACTGATATTACTAACTGTTGATTAGTTTACTTACTTAACAGATTTGAATCTCGAGCTATTAGTCCATAGAATGATGGTCTTAAACTTTTTATGTCAAGTTGTAAAATTAATATGGTGTGAGTAGTTCTAACTTTTTTTGATGAAGTTGATTAGAGGTAAGAGAGTGTCGAGAATATAGAGCGAGGGATCGATCAAGAATCAAAATAATGAATAAAATGAGAAAAAAAATTGAAAGACATATTTTTAACGTGGTAAAATCCTTTTAATTAATGTGAATAAGAGGCAAACATCCACGGACAAATGAGCTCATCACCAAAGAGTTTTTATTATGTCGAAGAAGAAGAGTACATTATAAAATCTTAACCCTTATTTATAAGGGTTCATACCACTGGGGGCTTCGCCCTCCGCATCTTCCATGAAAATCAGTGTTGGGCTACGGACTTGAGCTAATGGTTCAAGTCCTCCACTGCGGTCAAATACTTTTTTTTTCTTTCAATTTTTTTTTTTCACAATTTTGAGTATAAGATATAATAATTCAAAGCACAATAACAGAAAGTATATCAGATGAAGAAGAGGATGATAACAACAGATGTAGAACAGAGCCTGGAGCAAGAGATAATCTGCAAAACTGTATGATGGGCAGGCAAGTTACCTGGAAAAAAATGAGAAATTCATATATACCATGAAGTAAGCAATATATATCCTTTGTCAGGGATGCCAAATGGAACCTTTAGTTATCATATACATCTACCTAGCAAATGTTTATGCATCAAGTTTTTCCTTTTTCTATATCCCAAATGCACCTTATGAAAAATTGGCATCTTAATCAACAACAATTTCAGCAGCAAACTATTTGACAACAGGCAAATTCTCATGTGAAGTCAGATGAAAGTTTGAGATGCTTATGCTGCAGATATGATAGATAATCACACGAAGAAGAAAATACGAAATTTACGAGAGTCACCTTAACTAGACTACGCCTGCGAGAGACAATAGAAAATTATCATCCTAAAGTTTTTTTTTGAAAAAAAAAGATTAAATGATTCAGATATCCATTAACCCGAAACATCACAGAGTTTATATAAGTCTTTAAATATAAAACTTGTGAACAGTATTTGAGGAACATCAACTGAGTTAGAATCACAGACATCCCTTCTTATATGTTCATTTCTTCTCAACTTTACTGTTCTTTCAATCAAACACAAGGATCTTGTGAACATTTAACATCAAAGTGCAGAGTTCATAGAAGAGTTCAGACCAACATGGCAACATCAAACAGTAAACTTTTGCTGTTCCACAGGGAGCCCGTGAGCATTTCAGCAAGTTCTGAGTGGTTTGCAATCCAAAAATTAGATCATTTTTTTTTCCCTGGCCCTGAATCATGATTGCAAAGATAAACCTACTGGTAGTGCTGTTGAGGGGTGAGGACTGTGAACTGACATCTCCATGTTCTTCCAAACGAGTAGGCAGCAACATTACAAACCAAAAGAGAGAATAATATGCAAGGCATGGTGGTCAATGGTGATTGGTAAGTTGATGACACCCAACAACTATATATATATATATATAGGATATAATGATGGTGTACTCAAGTACACTATCTTATCTAACAAGTCGTTGAATATGAAATCTATGATAGATCTTATTTAAAATTATTATTTTCTATTTTTTGTTTATTTTTTTAATCGTATATCTCAAATTTAATTACTTGTTAGACAAAGTACATAATATACCGAGTACATTATCATTAAATCCATATATATATATTAAGTTTAGTTGCAACAACTGTGCATGTGTTTAGAGCTGCTGCTGTTTCACTTCACACCTGAGCAGTTGACAAAACACTCTCAACGTTTTAGACCTACACGGCTAAGTACGTAGACCCACATCCAACCTGTCTACTCACTTTGGAACAAATATATATTTATATCATATACAAATGGCTACAAACTATTGTTAGGTACTTTTGTTTTGGACTTATATTTAAAATTATTAATATTTAATTAATTTGATTATATATTTTATTGTGTCTTTAATACTTGAACTTCAAGTTATTGATATTTTAATTTATTGGTAGATCAACTCGTATTAGTAAATTTTAAGTACTATATCTTTTTACAACATTATTCAGAATTAGTAGTTTCGACTAATTCATATTATTTTGAATCGAACATCTGATCATGATAAAAGTGAAATTACTAAAAAATAATTTTATACATTCAAAAAATTCAAACTCGAAATCTCCTTAAACAAGCAAAATTTTTTTATTGTTTCACCTCAACTCTGATTTGTACGTTAGGTACTCTTTTTTTTTTCTACTTTAAATTTTTTTGCATATGTGATTTAAGATAAATTATAAAAAAATCATTATAATTATGCAAAAAACAATCGAATGACTTTATATTTTTAGCGAATTGAATTTCCAGTAAGAGAAGTCACCACATCAAAACTCTTTTTACTTCTCTCACTGCACTCTTTTTATTCTGCTTTTAGAATGAATTGTGAACAACTATTGATAAGATTAAGTTTGGTTTCCCTAAGTTATTAAAAGCTGAAATTAGGTGAAAATTTGTAGAAAATGGCTTAATTTCTTTTGAAAGGTGAAAAGAACTATTTATGAAATTTGGTTTAACTAACACATGAACCTTGAACAGAAGGCTACACCTACTCCAAATATATTTCCAATCAAGAACAACATAAACCAAGTTTTTTTCTTTCTTTCCTTCAGATCATTCAAAATGGAAAGCCAAAAGATAAGAAAAAAAGAAACATGATCACACATGGGACAAGTGAGAGATTCATGTGAGTCAGGACACTTGTCTAGGGACCCTCTCTCTCTCTCTCTCTCTCTCTCTCTCCCCTCTTGGTCTTCCTTGAAATGAAAAAAAAAAAACAATATGCAAAGATCAAGCAAAAGCTGCAATAAAAAAAATTAAGGGGAACAGTGAGCAAAGAGATTGGAAAATATGTTAGGAGTTGAAGTGGGTTTCACATGCATTAGCAAAATGTACTGTGTTGTCCTAAAAGCAAGCACAAGAGTTTGGACTTTGGTCTCAGAAGAAGGAAACTTCACTGTAACTTTTTCCCTCTTTGCTTGCTCTAGCAGTCACTCATTCCTGATAAAACGCCTCTTGAACCGTTCACTTTTCCACTCTCCCTCTCTCCTCTTTCTCTCTCCTATTAATGTTCATTACACAAGAATCATGATTCAGGTGGGAGCTAAAATACCCATCAAACATGTACAGTGAACCAAAATAAGTTTAGATAATAATTAGTTCAACTATTTAGGGAATAAAATTTTAAGAATTATCATTATGAAAAAAATATCTACTTGAACACACTTTTTTTTCGAATTGAATTAGCAAAAAAAAAAAAATACAACCTTTTGTTACCTTGTTCAAACCATGCATTATTACCTTATTTTTAAAATAAAAAATAAGAATATGTCTTCTTTCGAATGAAAAAAGAAAGAAAAAAATGTAATAATGTGATATGATCATGTAATTGATTTCATGAAGGTATGTTCCTCTGAATAATAAATTCTTGGACAACATATAAGAATCATAGTTTCTATTAAAAATTGAAAGAAAAAAAAATGAATTATAATATTTTCGAATACAGTCGACAAAACTGGCCACAATAAAAGTTTTCAATTGAGTGTTAAATTTGAAGTCAGTTTCCTGACAAAAGTCATTTTTGTTGCATGATGGATCATATGACCTTCAATTATTATTTTCCACAACATTAATAATGTCATCTCATCATTACTCCTCATGGAAATTAAGACCCCCTTTGAGATTTGGATTTCTGCACAACTATTTTTTTTATGGTCGTCTTAAATGAAAACAACTAAGTACAAAATATCAAAAATTAGATTAAGATGATGAAATTAAAAATTGATAAATAATTTATTTAAAAACAACTCGAGTTTAATATATAAAAATTTTAGGAGCTTCACTCGTTGTGCTGACCCGAGATTATATAAATTAAGAAAAAAATAGAGGTGCTCCTTAGTTAAATAGGGAGCACCATGCTCCCTACATCTTGAACCGCAAGATTTTTAATCTATGATGGATAAATTTAGGAGAGAGAAAAAAAATAGGGGAGAGAAAATTTAATTTTTATCGTAGATTTAACATCCTACGATTGAAGATGTAGTTAGCATGGTGCTCCCTACTTAACTAGAGAGCACCTACATTGAACTCATAAATTAATCAAAATAAAACTTCAAAAAATTATGATGATAAACAAATAATAATAATGATATCAATAAATCTCTAGTTGAGTATTACACGTTTTAGCATTAAAATGATTATTATTATTTTTCAATAAATTTTCACACCATTTCTTTCTTATCTATTTTCAGACAGGAAAAAAACTTGTTTTCAAAATTGTTTTTCGATGAAACAGTAATTAAACATATTTAACCAATATATTTTAATTTGATTGTTAATATTACCACTTCGAATTAAACATTCAACTATAATGAATAAGTGTTAAATTTGATGTGCTACCAACAATCCTAAAAGCTTAAACCGATAGGAAGAACAAAATCTTTTTATTTATATTCTTAACACCTCCCTCACGTGTGGGCCGCTGACAACTTTGGTCCAGCCCAAAGCCCAACACGTGGACAACTAAGGGAGAAAATTAATTTTTAATATGAGCAACGTCGAGGTTCGAACTCGGGACCTCTAGCTCTGATACTATGTTAAATTTGATGTGCTACTAACAATCCTAAAAGCTTAAACCGATAGGAAGAGCAACATCTTTATATTTATATTCT
>LTAE01000135.1:86836-100719 GCA_001647135.1 Pontederia paniculata | reverse complement strand
TATATATATATATATATATATATATATATAAACATGGATAAAGATACAGATTTGGATAAATAAATATACAAATATAATCACATAATTATATGAATATGCATATTACTATAACTTGCAAAAATGTCTATATTTCTTCCCTTATAGGCATCCCAAGATAGACAATTTGAGCATCTAATAGCAAAGAAGGTAGATATGTAGGGCAGTTCTTAGCCTCCCAGACTGGTGGTTCGTTCGACCTATGGAGGTGGGTGGTGCGGGTTTCATTATCCGCTCTCATTGTGATTCTTTTCTATTGTGGCAGGAGCATCTAGATGATCTTTTCATTCAACACTCGAAGGTGAAGCATGGGCAATCAGACTCGGCCTCCTCTGCCGCCGCACATTAGATCTCCACAATGTTTGAATAGAATCTGATTCACTATTGCTAGTCACGTGCCTCAACAAGCTGATAGTCCCACCTTGGAGCATCAAGAATATTATCCTGGACTATTGGGACGTCATCTCCTCTTTTGATCTTTTTGTAATTAAACATGTCATTCGACAAGCTAGCACAATCGTGGATTTTTTGGCCACCTCAGCCCGGCACGCGACTACTGATGTTTTTTGGGCAAATGAACCCCCCTCAGACCTTCACGTTATTTTGTATAATGACTTTCATAGTTAATTAAGTATGTTTCCTTTATAATGCTTTGGTGACAAGAAAATTCCAATCGCAAGAAAATTCATTGTTATGTTCTTTAATTCTTTTACAAGATGAAACTTAAAACAAAAGGGTTTTATTTATTTATTTTTTAAAGAAGAAAGGATGACTACAAAATATAGTCGTCATTCATTTATATTTGTATTAAAATAAGAATATTTGCAAATGTGTATAATAGAACTACGCAATGCACAAGTTCTTCAAAATATCCAAAAAACTATCCAAAAAATAATGACATTTCATATTCAAAGTGCAAGGCAGCACTGATCTGAAACTTTTTTACTCCATTTTCAGGTAATAATAATCACAATAACATGATTGAGAAAGAATAATGAGCACAAAAGACTAATAAAGCACAATTTCATATTGTCCATTGAAATCAGAACATAGACCAGGCATTAAGTAAACCATAAAGCTTTTTTTCCCTTCCAAAAGTAACACAATAAATCGATAAAATAACTGTGATAGTACAAGAAAAAATATAGTAGAATTATTCTGTTGAATCAACATCTTGGTTTATGTCAATTACTCTTTAGGATAGGAATCTGAGTTCTTATAATTTACATCTATTAATAAAATCAAGAAAAGAAAAAAATAATAAAAAATAAATTAATAGACTCAGATCCATAACTAAATCTTGTGTCTTCTACGTTTATAATAAATAATTGAAGCTTATTCTGCATCATATATCCACTCCCAATGCCAGAAATTAATGTTTTGATGGTTGTAACATAAAGTGTAACCACTTTATGTTAGTAAATCAGCACTAATATACTACAACCATGTTCATACATCAATTTTGATAAAAAAATGGTAATGGAATTTGATAGGAGAGACATATTTCGATGCAAATGTATGTGTAAATCTAATAAAATCAATAATAATAATAATATATCAGTAATTTTAGGTCAAAAAATTTTAATGTGGCTTTTTATATTTCAACGTTTATTTTTTTTTACTCAAAATGACTTATAATTTTTGACCATGCACTATACATAAATCTATCAGGGCTTGCTAATAATAATATTTGTTACTTTTTGGATTATTTTTATTTATCCCTTGAACTATTATGAAATTTTAAATCTACTCATCAATTATAAAATCGAGTAAAGTCAATCCATCAATTTAATTTTTATTTTGATATATTCTTTTAATTTATTAAATTACTATTTTATCTTTTTTTTAAAAAAATTCTCTCATATCTCCTCTCTCCTCTTTTTCTTTCTCAATTATCCTCTCTCTCACTGCTTGCCTGCGCGACCAGGTGAGTCCCCGATGAGATTGGAGAAAGATGAAAGAGAGTGTGAGAGAAATCGAAGAGAGAGGGCGAAATATTTTTTCTTTAGTTTGAAGGATAAAATTAATAAATTAAAACAACAATGTTTGTTCCTAATCTTTTGTGTTGAAAATTAAAACAACCATTCGAGCGCAAGCCTTCATTGTTTGTTCATAATATTTTTGTGTTGACAACAAAACTAGTCGATGTCATATGATTAAACTTATATCGATGAGATATATTCATGTCATACATATTGCCATGTTATCCACTCTAACATTAACTTTGGAGGAGAAAAGCTATATATTGTATTTTTTATTTCCATCAACAATGCATGTGTTGTTTTTCCCTTTTTTACATATTAAGAACTCAAAGATATGAACAAGTTTAACTTGATCATGAGTTATATTCATGTATTGTAGTAAGCAAGAGTTAATTGATGTGTTCAAATAATTTGTTTGAAATATTAAAAAAAGTGATACATATGATTTAACTGGTTGTGACAATGAGGAAATTGTACCAATATTTCCTTGTATCAAATAAAAAAATATTTTCTCAATTTATAAATTGTTTAGTTTGGGAAAAAAAATGTTTAAACAATTGAGATGAAAAAGAGATTGCAGAACCGTGACATGCATCATCATTCTTTAAAATAAGTTATTCACATAAATATATAAGATATATCAGCTAAGAGTTAATTTTTCATTTGTGAGGGGCTGCATGTACAAAATCATCAAATAAATATATAAGCTATCATTGCTCGAGTATCACAAGGATACCAAATTTTACTACATAATTCTAAGGAGAAAAGAAAGGCTCGTACGAGCTTTTTCGGATAACATAGTTTAGATTTTTTTTTAATTTAATGTTTAGTATTAGAAAAGGTTGGTATTATTAATTTCACAAGAAAAATATCAAACTTATGTGGTGTAAATCGAGAATCTTACGAATGGAAAAGTAGGATCCCACTAATTTTATGACCATTTTACTTTTATTTATATAATATTTTTATATATTATAAAAAGTTGACACTAAAAATAAAGAGTAAAATAGTTTAAAAAAAGACATTAAGAATTTAAGAATGTCAATAAGCACACCCTAAAAGTAAGAGGTGAGACAATATTTATATATTATATATGATGAAAAAATACATGTGATCATTGTGCATTAATTTGAATGATTCAATCAAGGGAACTGATTACTTATCAATTTATTATAATAAAATAATTTAATTTGTCCGCAAGGTGACACAAGTAATTTAAGCCGCGACGAAACTTCGCAAGTTGTTAAAAGTTGACCAATTGGGACAATAACATTCACCAAACGCACATATTGGAGATGGTCACTGCAAATAAAAATAGAAAAAAATATCATGGGTTTGACAAAGGTGCCATTTCACACCCATTTCGATTAATATTTCTTTTTTAGTCGAAGGTGAAGTTCATAGAACCTCATCAATTTCTAGAGTTATTAGTATCTGACTAATTTAATGTTCGGACAAATTTTACGAAAATAAATTTTGATCAAGTGGTCTCTTTAAAAATGAATCCGGGATCATTAGCATTCGTCCTTCGAGGGCACAGCCCCACTAATTAACTATGTCAACCAACTTAAATTATTTCGATTACTAATCTATTTCAACGAGAAATGCGAGGCCGATGATTTATTTAATAATATAAAAAGTTTCATTTTTTTCAAGAAAGAAACTTTAATTTATTAAGAATATGTATTACCAATCAATTGATTTCTGACGGGGGTGTCTGGCCCCGTCAGAAATTTTCTGACGGGTGTTTTGGCTCGTCTCACCCTCAGAAATTCTGACGGGTGTTTTTACCCGTCAGAATTTCTGAGGGGTGATTATTCCCTCAGAAATATCACTAAGTATTTCTGAGGGAATTAATTCCCTCAGAAATTTCGATCAGAAAATCGCAGTTTTCTTATAGTGCAAAACAATGTTGCTGTGTCTAACAACGTCTTCTTTTTTCAATATTATTAAGTCACTGATTTTTTTTCTTAATTGTTCTTTTATATCATTTAAATATATTAATTTGAGAATTAAGCTATGCGTCCTATTTCTAACTTTTGTCATTTTTCAATTTCGTCTTTAACATATTTTAAAATTTGTCATGCATTCTACCTTGAGGGATAGAGCCATGCATTAAGACTTTCTTTAAGTGGATAACAATTTTGACAATTGGTAAAAAAATAATCAATATTAACGGTTCCAAATAAAAATAATAATAAATAAGTATTTGATAAATTTAGTAGTTGAATAAATTAGTATATATATATATATATATATATATATATATATATAACATAAATGACCATGAGATAATAAATTATCAAAATTTAAAATTATATACATTTGAATATTTTTGTTACCCTGAAGATTAGATACTCATATTATATTCAATTTACATTGAAAAGAAATCTATGTAAATAATTATTCAAATCATAAAAAAGCTAACAAAATAAAATAATAAATAATTATTATAACAATAAGGATCTAAGCTTATTTACAATAAATTTTATATAATGTCTGTCGAAGGAGGATAAATTTAAAATAAAAAAAATACCTTCTCCACTCTAATCCTTAATCAAAATAGTTTATTAAAAAAATTTAATATCACAACTACTTCATCAAATAATTTGCTTTCATCGAATAGTTTGTTTAGCGACTTAATAATTAAACTTTGTTTGAATCGTTAATTTTGTATGCGACTTAAGTGGTGTAGAGGAGAGGCTTTCTCTCTCCCCTTCTTTTTTTACTTTTATTAATATAATTTTACTCCTACATGTTATATTTAATTATTTAAAGAACATATTCCACTAAACATATTTCATTAATGAACAAAAGTACTTAATATACTCTAAACGTTTGTTACTTTACAAAAATATAAAAGACTTATCATTCTAAAACTACAATCATAAATAAAAAGATATCAAAGATTATAAAATATTTAAAAAGTTTCAAGAGTTTCGTCTCTCAACCCTGAAAAATTATTCAATTTCTCTTGCTTTTATCAAATTATAAATATTTATACAATCTTTTGGCAGAAACAATTTGATTGTTCCTTCCTTCTTTTTTCTAAAATATATTTTATTTAATTATTCTATATTAATAAATATATATTTATAACCAATATTTTTTGCATTAATTAAATTCTTCGCAGAATATAATGTTAATAATAAACTACAATATTATAAATATTTTGATATTAACAATTTTACGTATTAATTATTATATTATCACATTATTTGGTAACAATATATTATTGAAAATAGAATAGTGAAAAAATGTTAATTAGCTAGTAATTGCAGTATTAGTTAATTAGTAATTTATATTTTATTAACAATCAAATAAAGATTTATTATATCTATATTAATTTGCACTAATAGTTGTTTATTATTTAACTCAATAATGAGAATTATGTTACTTAATTATTTATAATTAATAATTTAAATGAATACATATTTGTCTTTAAAAAATATATATAACAAAATATTGTATTTATTCTTTTATTTTTTTATTCTCGTTTCAATCAAACATTCAATGGTTAGAATGCAGCTAATCAATCAAATTCACTCTCATTCTTATTCTTATAAACAAAGAATATTCTTTTTATTCTTCAAAATTATTATTCTATTTCAAACATGGCCTTTGTGTATGATCACTTTTTTTTCTCCTGTTACGTCTTCATGAGGTTGACGTGGTACTTGCCATGTATCAATTTGCTTCAGATAACTCCTGCGAATAATAATAATAATAATAATAATAATAATAATAATAATAATAATAATAATAATAATAATAATAATAATAATAATAATAATAATAATAATAATAATAATAATAATAATAATAATAATAATAATAATAATAATAAACTCATGCAACTGCCTCCAACCTTGTCCTTTAATAATTGAAAAACGCCTTTAAACTATTACACTCTGAATTATTAAATTTGATACATAAATTAAAATCGTTCTATTTTAATTTGAACTACCCATAGTAATAAAATAAAAGCATCATATTACTTATTTCTTTAATCGTGTGGCTATTAAATTTATAATGAACTGTTAAATCTTCACTTTCCTAAATTTTTATAATTATTATAAATTAGATATTCTATGATTATTATCTATGTAATAAACATTACTTTATTAAACCCTTTTAAAATAGATAATTAACCTATGATAATTTTTTTTCCGCGGATGCTATTAATTGCCTTCCTCGCTTGAAGTAGTGAGTCACCCAAAAATATTCATTGAGATTTTGATTTATTTTCCACAAATCAAAAGTTCAAGATTTTACATCATTTAAATTTTAATATCTGATTAATTTAAGTATATGTGTTTTCTTTTCGGTGAGTAAGCATATCATTTTTATTATGTAAACAACTTTGTGTAATAAAATCTAATTATTGATTTTTAAAAAAATGTACCAAACGTCTTAAATTTGTTTTCGATCTTTGTTTTTTTAAGATCAATAAGGGTGCATAGTAATTTATTGTGCACTCGGTGCGATACATGATTTGACTCATTAATTTAAAAATCAATAATTAAATTTTATTCAATAGATTAGATCATTAAAAAAAATGATCATTAATTTTTAAATCAATGAATCTGATCATACATGTAATTTGATCATTAATTTTTAAATCAATGAATCTGATCATGGCATAAGCTACATACTTTTTTTTATGCTTACTATTTTTATAAATTAGACTTGTGACAAACACGAAATAAAATAACAAACTATAGTAATCAAATCTTATCCCATCTCGTTTATAACCACTATAATAAAAAATACGTTTCATTTTAACATTCCGGTCCCATCCTTGATGCCATTTGGTGGTTCAACTTCAAATTATTGACCCTGTGATTAGATCTACTGCTGCATTAATATTCTACTATAAGCATTTAGATCTGCAAATTTATAATATATCATATATTTAATAAATATGTCGTATTAATTTAATGCATAACGGACATATTTGAATCATGCATCTTTGGACAACGTATGAGTGTGATAATCATAATATAATTATACATTAATTATCTTAATTACTATCATTATTGTTATGTGAACAAATTTGTTAGTAATTATCATGACCAATTGAATTTCATCAAGTGAATATAAAAAAAATAAAAAATGTATCAAATTTAAAATAAAATTTTGAAATTGTATTAATAATAATATATGGCCAAATTAGAGTAAAAAATATTAAATTTGATATAAACTAATAATTTAGCTATGTAAATTTCTTATTGGATCATCATTTGATCCAATAAGAAATTGTAATCTAGCACTTTGCATCTTCAACTTATAGATTTCCTAGGATAAATATGAAGAAAATCGTGAAATATTTCGTGATTATCCTCGAAAACTTTTCAGATTCAAATATATCTTGTAGAAAAGAAAATTTTGTGAAGAAGGTTTGACAAAGATATGGACCAATCAGAGCTCTCTCAGGCTGTCAAGGTAGAAGGTTGGATTATACATTATTTATTTAAATATTGTAAATGATCACGCGAGTTGCGAATTATTTATTCATAATTGTGTTTCTATGTAAAATATTTTTTATGGTACAGATTTATTGTTGTCCTACGTACCTCCGTGACATAATTTAACAACTAAAGTTTGATCATCATGAATTAAAAAAAATATATGCCTTTTAGTTTGTATATTTTAATATTAATATATAAACGTATACTTTTGTAGAATAATTATTAATATTTTTATACTTTTATTCTTCTGTGTGTTTTAATATTTTTTATATTTTTTGTGGTGATTCGGAAGAAGGTGTATATATATATATATATATATATGAGTTAAAAAAATTGTGCTTGTAGTGCAATAATTAACAATATCTTTTATTTAAAAATATAAATTTATTTATTTATAAAAAATTGTCAATATTTTCTATATAAATATCTTATACATTTTTTTTATATGTAGAAATGAACAGTGTTCAAATTTTGTTGTACAGATAGTGTCTTTACTTTCTGTTGCGCTACACGCATAATACTAAAAGTGCGTTGCACGCTCCCTGCCCCTATATATATTATATTGTGTATAATATGTGATCATTTTTATCCGTAGGTGATTTGAGGGCTTATAAGTTTTTTTTTTGTCATGGTTTGAGATCCGTCGATAATTCAGTGCTACTAGCACTCGACTAACTCGGTGTTCGAAGGAGAATGGTAAAAATTAATTTGCTGTTGGAACTCGAGGCAACTACTTCCCGATCCGTCGACCCTGGTCACGGCTTATAAGTTACAAACTCGACTTCCATCCAAGAAGCTGTGTGCACAGATACGCTACGTGCGAACGGACGCCATGGCAGTCGAGCGCTCCGCCGTCTCCACCCCTCGTCCCCTCCACACTCTTCACGTAAGCGCTCTCGCCCCCTTCAACCGCGCCTACGCCCTCCTCTACGCCGCGGCCGTCGTCGCTCTCTTCTACCATCGCGCCGTCTCCGCCGCCGCCGCCGCGCCTCTCCCTCGCTTCCTCTTCTCGGCCGTCCTCCTCGCGGAGGTCGTGCTCGCCTTCATGTGGACGCTGACTCAGGCCTTCCGGTGGCGCCCCTTGCGGCGCACCGAGTACCCCGACCGGCTCCTGGAGGCAGTGGGCGGCCCCGGCGGCCTGCCCGCGCTCGACGTGTTCGTGTGCACCGCGGACCCTTACAAGGAGCCTCCGGTGAGCGTCGCGAGCACGGCCCTCTCGGCGATGGCGTTCGACTACCCGGCCGACAGGCTCTCGGTGTACGTGTCCGACGACGGCGGCTCGGCGGCGACGCTGTTCGCGTTCATGGAGGCGGCGAAGTTCGCGAGATACTGGTTGCCCTTCTGCAAGGAGAATTGCGTCCTCGACCGGTCGCCGGAGGTCTACTTCGGCTCGAGTAACCATGAACGCTCTCACAAGATGAAGGTACTGTACTACATTTTTTGTTCTTTGTTTATTATCAAAATTTCTCATCCACAAGATTATATTTATATATTTATTGCACAATAACAAATGATTGTTATGAATAAACATAAACTCCTCTCTTAAACTAAAATGATATCAATCAAGTTGGTATAATTAGCGAGTGTCTCGAGTGTAGTCCCGAATTTGAGTTCCGAAGTCGTCAATTTGATCAAACATCAATAACAAATGATTGTTATGAATAAACATAAACTCCTCTCTTAAACTAAAATGATATGAATCAAGTTGGTATAATTAGTGAGTGTCTCAAGTGTAGTCCCGAGTTTGAGTCTCGGAGTAGCCAATTTGAGATCGAAAAAAGAAAAAAGAAAAAAGAAAAAAGAAAAAAGAAAAAAGAAAAAAGAAAAAAGAAAAAAGAAAAAAGAAATGACATCTTATAAAAAAATATTTTTTCTACTATTTGAGAACATGATCAAAGACCATGCAGGCGGATGGGAGGGTATATGCCAAGGAAAATTCTGTTTTGTGGAGTGTGATGGGGAGTGATGTGAGAGGAAAAGACAGGCAAAACTTTTTGTGTGGATACTGATGTGATGTCATAATCTTTCACCGAAATCTGGCGATTCGATACGATAAGTAGATCCTGCTGTCGGTGTTGTTGATTGTTGTTGATTCTTGAACATTTGTTTTTTAAAACATTTGTTTTTTTACGGATATGAGATGAGAGACAAGAGCGAACATAAAAGAAGACATGAAATTTATAAAATTTATTTTTAATTAAATTATGTACTTAAACGACTTTTTTAATAAGGAAATAATAAATGATTATAACATATTAAATAATTCAAATCTTAAGGAGTTTATATAAAAATTCTTAATATAAAATAGAAAATAAAAATTTTAAAGTTGTCTAAGTTTCGGAGGCTCTGCCCCCGAACCTTCGTAGGGGATTCCCTGAATTCTCCCTAAATTTCCAGCTCGCTTAAAATTCAAAATATTATCAACATTTTTTTTAGAAGGCTTCGGTTTCAGTACATTTATTGGATTCAGTTGTATAGATATTGTTCTTCATGTATTTTCTAAATTGTAGGAAAGATTATAGATATAATATTATAAAGAAAACAAAAAAGGAAATTAAAGATGAATTAAATAACACTTAAAAAACTGGGTTCCTATTGTTTAGTTTCAGAAATCAGAGCCAGAGATTGGCTAAGACACGAGATATGGAAAGAACGCCTGGAAATCTGTTTTACAACAAGAAAATAGTTTTGGAATTTTAAAAAAATTGCTTATGCAAATAGTCTAAAGAAAGTTTTTAGTTGAATGCCAATTAGGGACATATATAATAATAAATTACAAAAAAAATTTGAAAGGGACCAAAATTTAAACTCTAAATTTCTAAATATTAGTCAAAATTACTTATCCACTATGTCAGTTAAATAATTATAATAATTTATTAATATTTATTTTATTTATTGATTATAACTATTAGTATATACGTATATATATATTTTATATATCAAAAAGTTAGGGGACTTGGTCCGCCTCTGATACCAATGGAATAGTAATTAGTTCATTTGATTTGAGTTAAGTAAGAACATTTTTAGTCATGAAGAGACAGTGTTCAGTGGAATCTTGAAATGGTAAGCAGATGCTTAGTGATGGAGATTAGAGAGGAATGCAATACAGATAACTAAGGCTTCATTTATTTTTATAAAAAAATATAGTAAAAATGAGTTTTATGAAAAAGAAAAATTTGAAAATATTTTTTTCTGTTTGATAAATGATTTCACTTTATTTCTTCAAATAATTTAATTTTCTTTTCTGAAGGCATATATGTTGCTTTTTTTTCTTCTTCTCTTCAAAGCATCAATTAAAGAAAACTGATTTATTTCAGCAAACTTGGTCTGTGAAGCATAATGGTATGTAATTGGCCGCTGTAGGTTATGTACGAGAACATGAAAGAGAGAGTTGAGCAAGCGCTGGAAAGAGGCTACGTCGGCGACGACGTAACATTATCACCAGAAGAACGTGAGCTCTTCAACAAGTGGAAGAGGTTTACTCGTCAAAACCACCCTTCAATCATACAGGTCTTATTTCTTCTTCCTCTCGTCTTCTTCGATGTGCTATTAATAATCTTAAATATTTAAGTCAATAAAAAAATTATGATCTTTATATTCTTAACACTTTCTTTCGTGATCCGTCGATAATTTTGATCTAGCACAAAGGCGGTGTTTGACATGAATAGCGGATTAATAAGCGGATAGCGGTTTAAGAGCGGATAGAGATTTATTTAGCGGATAGCGATTAATTATTAGCGGTCAATATTTAGCGGTTCGTTAAAGTGATAATAAAAAAATATTTAATAAGTGTGATGGTGAAATTAATTGATAATTATAAAATGACGTAAATAAGTTTAATGCATTAATATGATAAATTATTTAATTTATAATATTAGGTACTTTCTAAAAACTTTTTATGTGATTTATGATAATTAATTTAGAATAATTCAATAATATTTAAAATGTTAATAAGTATTTATGATTATATGCATAGCTCAAACTCTAATAAAAGTTCTAATAAAAAAGAAGCGTAAATTGGGTATAAAAATTCAACCTCTATTTTTCACCAGAAGAACGTTAATTAAAATAGCCTACCACTCAACCGCTAACCGCTTACCTATAAAATAATTTACCAAACACTTTATTATAAAAAAAATAGCGATTTGACCAAGTCAAATCTCTAAACTCTAATCTAAACCCTATTTTTTGAGTTGCCAAACACAGCCAAAGTTCAATACATAAATAAAAAATTAATTTTTAATACGAACAACATCGATATTTGAACTCAAAATCTTTAACTCTGATGTTATACTTATAAGAACTTAAACTAATAGATAGAACATCATCGTTATATTTATATTTTTAACATCCATCTTTATCAAGTGCTCCAATTAATTGCAGTTGCAGACAGAATTACTCAGAAATCATGCAGGTCTTTTTGTGTGCATCATAAAATAGCTCTCTTTGTGCAGGTGGTACTGGACAGCAAGAAAGACACGGACATCAGAGGCAATGCCCTGCCAAATCTCATCTACGTCTCCAGGGAGAAGCGTCCGACTGCTCCTCACAATTTCAAGGCTGGCTCTCTCAATGCCTTGGTATCCATTTCCCTCCCTAATGAATTCAAAACCTCACTATCATCAATGCGCGCCGCGCCGCCGGCCGATCGGTGCCGACTCCGATCGGCGTAACGCATAATGCACATTTGAATCATTGGTTTAACTCGTGCATGTAATGTTAGTCCTATGATTAAAAATGTGCATTCTCACTTGATTGCCGGCTGCAGACTCGCGTGTCCGGCGTTCTGACCAACGCCCCGGTGCTCCTGACCTTGGACTGCGACACGTTCTGCAACGACCCGCGGTCTCCTCTCCGGGCGCTCTGTTACCTTCTGGACCCGGCCATGTCCGGCAACCTCGCTTACGTCCAGTTCCCGCAGTGCTTCCAGGGGCTCAACAAGGACGACATCTACGCCAGCGAGTTCAAGTGCCTTTACAGCATCAACGACAGGGGCATGGACGGGCACCAGGGACCAAACTACCTCGGGACCGGCTGCTTCTTCGCGCGCCCGTCCCTGCACGCGTCGCCGGCGCCGCCGGACGCAAGTGCCCGTGACTCCCTGTTCGCGGAGTGGAACCTGAGGAAAGCTCAGGAAGTAGCCGGCTGCACGTACGAACACTGCACCAAATGGGGATCAGAGGTAAGAGTTCTGCTCAGATTCTTGTCTGTTCCTGTTGCATTCGCTCATGGCGGAACTTGCAGATTGGCTTCCGCTACGGATCGCTGTCGGAGGACATGCACACGAGCTTCCACATGAAGTGCCGAGGTTGGAGGTCAGTCTTCTGCGACCCGGAGCGGCCGGCGTTCCTGGGCGACGCGCCGAAGAACCTGAACGACGCCCTGAGCCAGACAAGGAGGTGGGTCGTGGGGCAGCTCGAGATGGGCCTCGCGCGGCACAACCCGATCGTTTACGGCGCCATGAAGGCCTCCGTTCTCACAGGCTTCTCCTATGCTTACTACTGCTACTGGGGATCATGGTTCATCCCCATCGTGATCTATGGATTCCTCCCGCCGCTGGCTCTCGTCCAACACGTCCCTTTGTTTCCCAAGGTGATAAATCTACAGAACTCTTTCCTGCACACTCCATCCAGAACACGACATAAACAATTCAACTGCAGGTATCAGATCCCTGGTTCTACTTGTACGCCTACCTGTTCATAGCTGCTTACGGGCACAGTCTCGTGGAATTCCTACTGGGCGACGGAACCATTGGGAGGTGGTGGAGCGATCAGAGGATGTGGATGATCAGAGGCGTCACGTCCTTCCTCTTCGGGTCCGTCGAGTTCATGCTGAAGCAAATCGGGGTCTCGGCCTCTGGTTTCCACGTGACGAGCAAAGTGATCGAGCAGGAGCAGAACGCGCGGTACGAGAACGGAGTGTTCGACTTCGGCGCAGTGGAGTCGCCGTTCTTCGTGTCGCTGGGCACGGCGGCCATGGTGAACTTGAGCGCCTTCGTGGCAGGGGCGTCGAGGGCCGCGGCGGTGGAGGGGTTCGGCGGCGAGATGTTCGTGCAGCTGTTCTTGTCCGGGTTTGCGGTGGCCAACTGCGTGCCCATCTACGAGGCCATGTTTGTGAGAAGCGACGGAGGAAGGATGCCGAGAAGGACGACGGTGCTGTCTCTGTTGTTGGCAGGGCTCCTCCACTTCGTTGCATACTTGAGCGTCAGATAACAAGGCTTGTAATTTAAGGAGGCGATGACCTTCGAAATATGGTAAACACTTTCGAATATTACGATTGAAATTGAAAAAAAAAACTAAAAAAAAATGATCACAAGTTTAATTTAAGGTTAAAAATGTGCATTATAAGTTTGTCCTTTTATCCAAACCAAGTTTGATATATATATATATATATA